>JAQHUG010000098.1:538766-558766 GCA_028555095.1 Dicrostonyx torquatus
TAGATCAGATGCCCTCTCCAAGGGCTTACCTCAGTCAAAAGGGCCGACTTCTCCTCCCATGGGGAAGGCTAGATCAGAAGCCCTCTCCAAGGGCCTGCCGCACGGGCCCTTCTCCTCTTCCGGTGGGCTGATCTGTAAGTTTTATCCCCTCCAATAAAATACCCTTTTAAGATTGTCCTGCGACAATACTCTCAAATTCTCTGCCCAGAAAGAATGCTGACTCCATTCCTCTAATGTCCTTCTGTGACTCCATCGGGGTCCTCTACCTACAAGGCAGAGCCCCCCTCTTTATTCTCCAAGTTCATACACAATGCTATTTCAAGGTTGAGACTTGGCGGGGGATGGTCCATGCAATGAGATGAGGTCATGGGAGTGGGTCTCCATAGCAATGCTGATGGCTTTGTAAGAGATGAGCCCCAAGCTCACACACTTGTTCTTCCTCACCATATTCCTCCCACTGGGTTAGGACGGAGCAAAATGCCCCTTACCAGATGCTGGCTCCATGGTTCTAGCTTTCCAACATTTAGAACTGTGAGCCAATGAGCTTCTATTCTTCCTAAACCACCTGACAACAGGTATTGAGCTACAACAACAGAAAAGTGGACTAAGATGAGGACCCAAACCTCCTTCTGTTCTTCAGCCTATTACCACCATTTCCAAAGCACTCTGTGTGAGCCAGGTCATGCGTGCCCAACAAAAGGAGTCAAAGATTCTTTAAAAACAACAACAACAACCAAAAAAACCTCTCTTGAATCAAGGTCTGACAACCTGGATTTTACAAACAAAGACAGAGGGCTGAAGAGATGACTCAGCAGTAAGGTCCTCTCATTGTTCTTGAAGGAACTGGAGTTTGGTGTCACCCACCCCAACATTCAGAAACATGCAGTTCACCACAGCCTGTAACTCCAGCGAGGCCTGGCATCTGTGTCCTCTGCAAGTGCCATGCACATATCCCCCCCGCCCCAACATAATTTAGAAATGAAAAAAACCAACACATTATTTTTTAAGACAAAATTTGAAGTCCACAGCCCATTCATTTTTTGTTTTGTTTTTGTTTTTTCAACAGCATCTGTCTCCCCTTTGACCTTAGGTGGTGACCTTCCTGATGGGGAGGCAGAATAGCTGAAAAGCCCAATAGATTTGATCAACTTAAACATTCATATATATATACATATATATGAATTTGGAGTTTTCTAAATATGGCAACAGAAAAATGGAAGCATTTAGGTAAGAGCCAGAAATAGGTTTTGAAGCCACATGACACCGTCCTTAACTATCAAATTGCCCTTCAATCACTTAAATCTTCCTATACTCTGGTTTCTCTTCAGATCATAAATATCCTTTGCCTTTTAAAAGTTCTCCAAGGGCACCCTCATTTTGCTACAGAGACTTCACAAGCCACACCTTACTTGCTGACTCACCCCTTTCTTCCTCTGAACATGACCATCCCCTAAACCCCACCTCTTCCTGCACAAACCTTCCCTCCTTTCACAGTTCTTATCCTACCTTTTGCACATTTGCATGTCTGTCTATTCCCTTTGTGCTCTAAGATTCAGCCAAGCTTTGCCTCCTCCCTAGATCTTCCCAGGCACTAAAAGTTAGAGCTGACTATACCTAAGGGTTGACATGGGAACATGTCAACTACTTACAGATTCCAACATGTGCAAAGTTAACAAAATGAGCCGGGCGGTGGTGGTGGCGCACGCCTTTAATCCCAGCACTCAGGCGGCAGAGACAGGTGGATCTCTGTGAGTTCCAGGACAGCCAGGACTACACAGAGGAACCCTATCTCGAAAAACAAATAAACAAAATTAATAAAATGATTTTAAAATTGCTAAAATAAAAAAATCTCCTGAGTCTGTGATCAGCAAACCTGGTAAATCCTAAGCATAATCTTTAAGACAAGAGATTGCGAGAAAGATAAAGTGTACTGAGAAAAGGCAGCAAGCCCACTCTCCTATGCAAGAGTTACTAGAAGTCAAGGCTTTCTCAAGAAAAGAGTCAACAAACGTCTTGGCAGTGAATTGGGAAAGTCAAATTTAGTTACAGCATTATTATCCTAAAAGGAACTGGCCCAGTAGGCCGGTCTTCTCAGACCGCTCAGCTTATCTTGATGTGCCCCCTGAAGGGAATACAATTTTTCTCTGCCTTTGACCTTGATTGTCATGGGGAAAAGCCTTAAATGGGATGCTTTCCTTGATGATAGATAAAACATGTGTACCGATGCGTCACACAATGTGAGCGCGATTCTCCACGGGCTTAAGTGTTTAGTCCTTCTGCAGCCAGCACAGAATCATCCCCTTTCTGATGAAGCTCTGTTTATAAATATGGCTGATTGGGGAGTACTTGCAGAGATACAGGGTTTTCGCTGCTTTATAATCAGTTACTCATAGAACACAGAGTCAGAACGACTCATGAAGAGTCCCATTCAGGAGAGAGGCGTGGAAAGAATAAAGTTCTCTAGTTCTCTAAACATAAATAGTTCTGAGCTGCTGATAAGGGGGAAACCTTGCAATAATGAGGACTGTCTGAAGAGCTGTGCGGACATCCAAAACTGGAGAGGAAACACGGTGGGACCGCAGACGAATCCTCCAATGTTAGAACTAACAGACACACTTTACAAATCTAAAATTGTGATCCTAAATACATTTCTTCCTGGGAAAGCAATGGTGAAGTGTGATGGGGCTCATGTTAGCAAAGGTGTTCTGTCCTAATCAAACAAGCAGGCATTACACTGCACATGTCCAGAGTCACTAAGTCTTTGGGTTTCCCCCCATTTATATCGGATGTACTTTACTCCCTTGACTTTTTATTACATGTTACTGCGATCACACCATATATCAAGTGTGTTACAGGGAGACCTAGTGTCAGATTAATACAATCTTCCCAGCTTTAATCTTGGGCTCTTTTATAAATCAGAATGCAATGTACTGAGAGAGTCTCTCTCCCCTCCCTGTGAGGTGCAAACATCGCCCTTAGAGTGATAATTACAACATAAACCGCAAATGAGCATTTAAAAGCATAAAATCAAAACTATAGAATCAAAATTACTCGGAAGCCATCATCTTCAATCAGGCTATTCACTTCTGTCTGTGTTTTCAAATCAGCCTGCAAGAATTCATTTTCTGTAATCTATACATTTGCCATCCAAACATCTGAGTGGCACTGGTGCCTCGGACACAGCCAGCTCATAGGAGGGAGGAAGTGAGAAACTGACGTGGAAGCTCATAGTCTTTTTTGTTAAGAGGAGTTTTTTGCTTTTCTCAAAGGCATCAAGAGAATCTAAAAGAAAATACAGGGTTCACAAAAATGATCTCGCATAATTTAAAATTGGTTGAAAAGATTAGGTTTTTTTGTTTGGTTGGGTTTTTTTTGCATAATTAGAAGAAAGGGAAAACTAGACATCCTTCTGCTGAGACAGAATAGAACCAGATTCTCACTGCAGAGTCTAACTTAAACTGTCTAGATTTGATGTTTTGATAGAATGGACCACATCAACTAATGAGCACACAAACAAGACCATTCAGGTCCGACTTCAAGGAACCCCCATCCCTTTTAGCTGACATGATCACAGGTGTTCCCAGAAAATTCTGCTTGCTCCCAGAAACTGTCCAGAAAACCAAAACTTCCAGCTTCAGAACTGTATTGTCTCAGCTTATGCTGTTATCGCAATACACAAACAGACCTAGGGTAAAATGACCATGTACTGATGTGTTATTTATATTCAGTGATGAACGAATTTATAATCTCACAAAGTGTTATAAGCGGGAGAGAAATTATGAAAGCCCCACACACCGATGAAGTGGCAGAATATAAAATGATGGTCGAGGATGCCACTCAACCATCACTAATTCCATATTTGCCCACAACCAAGACAATTCCTCAATTCTGAGCTATTTAGAAAAGAAAAGGCATTAAAATTTCTTTGAATAAGTATTCAGGTTAGAAATGGTGTTAACCTGAGTTTTTATACCCCAGACCCTCTACGGCAATGAAGTTGTCATCCATCGTCTGGTTGACCGGTTTGTTTCACGCAGGCTGTTTAAATGGACTCCGAGATGCATATATAAGTGGCATTAGCTTCACTCGGATGATGATAGCAAGTGCATGCACAAAGTAAAACAGGAATTAACAAAATTCCAATCGCTTACTAAGATGATAAATAGTGAGCCAGCTTGAGGAAGAGATCTCCCGGGGTGTGCGGAAAAACCTGTGGCTGAAGGCAAGCTCGCAGGATGTGGGGCTCTGCTCAGGCATAAACAGGAAACCCAGCAGCTTGCGCGGGGGAATGACAGACGGGCTTGAAATGGCTCCTCTGAAGTGGGCACCGTGTTTAACCCTTGGCAAAAGCAGGAGCTCGTGTTTGTTACACTTTATTTTCACATCTGGGCCATCCCCTCCTCAAAATCCAAAGTCCTCTGAGACAACTATGAAAAGTACCATACACAAAAAAATCCACAAAATTAACTTCTTCGTGCAAATAACAGAAGTATAAATGATATTCTTGTTGTCTGCCTTCTGCCTCCTGGATGGCATTTAAAAAAAAAAAAATCATTGTGAAGGCAGAGTTTCAAACTCTCAACAGGATAGTTTGTTCCAGGGAAGGCTGTTACAGGCCTTGCGTTATGAGCATTGTCGTATGCCGAGGTCCGTGCCACCTTTCCAGGACAATGTATTTTCCTTTAAACTTAAATATGCGAGCCAAAACTTTGAATCTCATATGTTAACACAAGGAAGGTCAATCAATATCTCTGTAAAACATAGGAAGTCAGAAGCTGCTTTTAGCAAGTTTATCAAAGTGGCCTCATTTATCAGATCTATTGTGATGATAAAATATTTCCGAGGACAGTAACGAGGAGTCTGGTGTGACGTGCCCACGCTAATCTCTCACTGAGGACGTCACATGTCAGGGAACTTCAACTCTGTGTCATGCCATATGACATTGCTCAGTCCCATTACAATCTCACCCCGAAACAAAGGCTATTTCTGCAGAAAACGAGGTCAACAGATCATGTTTTCTTAAGCATTTGGATTTAATCATTACGAGATAACTCTTTTTCCCCAAAAGCTTTATCAAAACCTGAAATATGGTAATTTCATAATGCCACAACAAATGCTGAATAATTACTTTAAAGGCATAAAATTAAGCCTAATGTGATATAAAATGGTGTCTCAATAATCTACTTACACAGAAAATAATTGTTAAGCTTGCATTTGGGAGAGTCCTCTATGTTTTAACCAGACCGTGAATTTTAGGACAAATTAATAATTAATTAATTAGGACAAATTAATTAATGCTATTAATATCTTATTTGTTCAGATATCATACAAGAAAGTGTAGTAAGCAACAAGTGAATTCCAGGACAGGTTTCTAGATTCTTCTTTGGCTCACTAGAGCATGGAGACCCTTCATCTTAGTACTGTTATCGGTGGCAAAAACAACCCCTTAACAATACGGTCTGGGTATCTGGAATGTATAAGGTCAAGCCATAGTGAGGACAAAGGAAGAAGACAGCAAAGAGTAGGGTTCTCACTTATGTATATTAATCCTGAATAGACAGGACCTGATATCCCAGTGCCTCAGAGGAAGAAAACAAAACCATGACCACGTAAACATCCCCAGTGAGGAGCCAAGGAGACTCAGAGGCTCTGTCTGCACAAAGAGATAGCGGGTCCCATCCGTTCATCCATGGCACACCCCCATCAGGGAAGAGGGTCTGCTTTGGGTTTATTGGGTGTGGAGCAGAGAGTATAATAGACGGTCAATAAGACAGAACATGGGCAAGGCGCTTAACACATGGCAAGCTGCATAACTGGTCAACACCCTTCTTCACTTCCCTGACTTCTTGATCTCCGTTTTCCTCTAGTGCTAAGTGCCTGAGTCCCGTGCAACAGGAGTTTATAAAGGGCTGGTCTTGGCTAGGGGGAGAGTCGAGCACCTCAGCGGTGACACAATATAAACTTCGCTCCATGAAATCCTGGAAGCTGATGTAAACAGCTTTTAATAGCAGCGAACATTTGTCCCCTTTGTTTAGGCCATCTGGATGTCCCATTGTGTTCAGTCAACACTCAGTGCCGCCGGGTGACAGTTGATATATGTTAAGTACAAGCAAAGTGCCTCGGTCCACTCTGGGGACCTTAAAGGGAACTTTTCAGTGTTTTGTGGAATATTCTGTCAGATCGCCGAGTCGCCTGCATCCTTAATGGCTGCGCGCCAAAGTCCTCTGTGCCTTTTTTTTTTTTTTTTTCCTTTATCAAAGGAGAGTTTTGCTTTGAGTGTTTGAAAGGTTAGGGAAACTATGCCAAAGTTCTTCCAGGCAGCCTGGAGAGCTCAAGCTGACAGGAATGAGTTTCAATATGGAGGAATGAATAAAGAACTCCTGGGATCCTAGGAGGATCCAGGCTTTGCTTGTTTAACGTGCAGCGTGACTGACAAACAAGCCATTAAAACACCCCTGCAGAAAGCCTCGCCACAAGCAGGAGGCAGCTGGTTCTCAGAAAAGATTATTCCTGACGAGGCACCCTCACCTGCGCGGCCACTGCACGGTGCCCTGTGCACACACCCGTCCGCTTTCTCATGCAAAGTGGCCTCGCTGCTCATCCTGACGGGGCACGCCTCAGACTTACTCAAGTGAGAAACGCCTGCTACAAAAAGAGAGCGCCAACTAGATGAAAGCTACTATGTAGAGAGATTACCCAAGCCGAGTTGGTACCCTGCACGGAATGAAAGGGCTTAGAAATCGGACAAGGGCTAGCCACAGCTGGTTTGGCTGTTGCTGGAACATCTGTGGCCTGCTTAACAATGTGCTTCTGGGCTCCTCCCGCCCATGAGTGTCGCTGCTGCCTGACTATGGGTGAGTCTTCCCACAGAAAGGCCGTCAGAGAGCAAGGGGTGCTGGAGATGCCAACACAGCCCGGGTGTTTTGTTTCTGTGTTTTGTGACGTCATTTTAAAAATGGTTGAGTAAACAGAATTTCACTTTCCTACAGAAGATGTAGCAACTAGCTAATGAATGTGAAACAACTTGATCTTAAATTATGATCTTAGATCTTAGATCTGAGCGGAGGCATAACGAGCCCTCTATGTCTGGAGCCCTGCCAAATCTCCGTGGACAGCAGAAGGGAAAGGCAGAAATCCTGCGCAAGGGAAATCTCTGTAACACTGGGCACCAGCACCTCCCCCGTGCCCTCACTTTCCTTCTCTCGTGTGCATGAGACAGGTAAAGAAGAGCCTACAGCAGAGACCAAGCCAGGGAGAAGGACGCTCATGAGAGGTGGAGCTACCATCCTCTTAGACTTCTCTGGAGGAGAAGCGGCTGGTCCAACCCAGTCCTAGCTCAACACGTGCTGGCTGAAAGCTGTAACTGAAATCCTCATCACTTGAGGCGGTTAAACTTAGTAGCAAATAAGAACTTACAACAGTATAGTTTTAAAACACAATAATTGGCTGGGCGGTGGTGGCACACGCCTTTAATCCCAGCACTCGGAAGGCAGAGGCAGGCGGATCTTTGTGAGTTCGAGACCAGCCTGGTCTACAAGAGCTAGTTCCAGGACAGGCTCCAAAGCCACAGAGAAACCCTGTCTCAAAAAACAAAACAAAACAAAACAAAATTTAAAAAAAAAATTAAAAATAAATAAATAAATAAAACACAATAATTTGGCTGGGGGTAAATATCAGTGACCAAGTACTTGCCTAGCATGGTTGAGGTCCCGGATTTAGTGCCTACCTCTGGGATGGAGGTGGGGGGGGGGTGTTATTTTACTTTAGAGGAGAAATCTGTATGCTCTATTGAACAAATTCTACCAGAGAGTCTAAGTACAATTTGGCTTAGTTAATGTGAAAGCAAAATAAACTTTCCAATAGCTTCTAACATGTGCCTTCATCACTTCACTTTTTATGGCTACAGAATTAAAGAAACCCCATTTACAGTTCAAAAGACAAGAATGCAAAGAAAATCACTAGAAATGTATTCTTTATTGCATCTGATACTGAATGAACTCTGTATGTGCATCACTGTGTACCTGAAGGAACTATTCTGAGGGTGATCACTAAAGTGCCCAGCACAGAACAGCAGTTGGCCCTTCACAGAAACACAGTAAATCTTTTCTGAATGGATAAACGACCTCTTAAAGGATCCCAGGTAGAGAACTCCACAACTGTAATTCTGAATCTTAGAAAGCATCAGACAATTGTACCAGAGATTACACCTGAGTCTAACCAAGCAATAAACAATGGACAGCAGACAGTTGTTGTTGCTGGTTTGTTTTTTTTTTAATGAGGATTCTTTTCATCAGAACTTAACAGATTTCAAAGGACGCTGAAGTAAATTGGACTAAACCATTGCTCTTTAAAGCCTTTTGTCATTTTTTTTTTTATCGGGAGCGCGGGGCACCCACGCGCTAATCTGTACTCCTCTGTAGAGGTCAGAAGCCAAAGCTCAGTTGTCTGATCGCTCCTTTTACCAGGTGGGTCCCAGGGATCAAATTCAGGTCATCAGGCGTGGCAGCAAGCACCTTTACCCACGGAGCCAGTGCACGGGCAACTGGTTCCTATTGTTTAATCCATCATCTCCCATTCTCATTGTGTCTTACATGATAGATGATGGCATGTGTGCTTTCATACTTATTATTTCATTAAAATAGCCTATCTTTCTCCCCTTTTCTAAAATAAAACACAATTTAAAGTATATTGTCTCAAGGAATAACTGTAATGAATTCCTAGAATTGTATTTTTCCATTTACTCCTACCTCCATCAAACTAAGCTGTATCCAAAATAATATATGTCGTATGAAGGGTTTGAGCAAATCATGTGTATGGTATGTTGTACCCAAAGACAGACACAGCATCTTCCATCCCTCAAGCTCGGCGATTCTCCATTCGGGAGACCAGGTACACGGCTCTTTCCCTTGAGCCCACACTGCTTACACTGCTTCTGCCAACGGTGCAGTGTCAATATGACCTTCGAGGCTAGAGTTGTTCATGCCGGGTGCTTCTGCTCCCTCGTGCAGAATGTTTCCTGCGAGAGCCCAGCCATCAGCCTGGGGGTGACCCATGCTGCCTATGTGAAGTTTCACGTGGACAGCACGTGGTTCAGAGCTCCGGTGGAGTGCCTAATGGCACTGTATAAAGCTGCCAACCATCGGAGTGTCCACCGTGTACACAGGTCTCTCAGTGTTCATCCTTCGGTCCCGGTGATGCCACATGGGACAGAGATGAGCACTAATCAAACTGAAAAATCACCGACCATCTTTATTATAGACCACAGTTTTGCAGAGTAGATAGCAGATAGAATTTCTAACATTAGTTTCAGCAACCTTCAAAGGAATGTGTATGCTAATAATCTTAAATGGCTGGTAAGCGCAGCTGCTACTTGTAGCACTTAGAAGTTATAGGTGATTTCAGCTCTAAAACATGGTGGAAGCGCTGCTGTCATCTACAAAAACGATAAACAATGTCAGTTTCTCAAAGCTAGATATGATGAAGATTCTGTAAAATGACAACGTGGCTTCAAAACATTAGGCCTACTAATATAATGGTAGCAACTGAGTAAACTCAGCCAGAGATTTATTTTTTAAAATTATAAGACATTTCCCAGGACATAAAATGTAGTTATTGATCAAATGAAAGACTGCAAATGGAAAAACACTTTGTGACTCGTCAATCATCCTAAGAGAAATTCGGATTCTAATGCGGACGCACAAACTTATCATTTCAAAGTCTAGCAGTTAGCTTCAGTTAGAGACATGCTCAGAACATTGTAAATAATACATTTATAAATTCATTAATCCTTTTTAAAATTCCAGGCTAATGAAAAATAGTGCATTTTTAAACAGCTACTTTGGCAGCAGGGGACTGGATTAGATGACCCCTTAAAGTTCTTCCAGGGTCTGTGAATCTGCAGAATGCAAGCTGCCCTGCTACTGGCAGACACCAGATCACAGAGGACTCAAACATCTCGTTTCATTTATTTAAATTCCATGCTTGATACAAAAATGAAAGGGCCTGCTTTGATGCCTGTATTAATGAAGTACTAATTCAATAATATTTCATAATACTATCTGTGTAAACATTACTTCTTTTGCAAAAACTGGAATGCTATTTGCCTCTGGGTTTACAAATTACTACTGAGTATTTCTAATTTTTCTAATGCAGGCATCTTTGAAGAGTCCTGAGGAAATATGCAATTATAAATCAAGAGAACAGTCTCCAAGAGAGCATATCACTAAGTAATCATATTTTATTTGGGTTCCAAAAATAGATAGTAAAAAAAAATTTAATAACATTGAAGAGATATTACTTAGAGGGACTTTTTTTTAATTCTACTAAGGAGGATTTAAGTATTAAATGGAGTCATATTAATATTCATGACTTTATCTGCATAACATTGGGAAATGCCCTATCTCACTCCTCAATTTCCTGTATACACATGTGTCTAAATAGCTGCTATCTGAATCGCAAAACCATCAGCCCACAAGATTCTCAGGCAACTGAAACAAAACATCCAGAGGAAATTTTGGTCAAACGGAGTCCCGGGAGCAAGCCAGTGAGCCACACCATCCAAGCCCTACCATGGAGTGTCACCTAGTTTTTTAAAAAGTGAAGATGCTAATTCTGCTGATGAAGATATTGTTTTCTCCCTCTTGTGCCCTATTCATTATGCAAGGCTGCAGAGTACGAAGTGAGGATGTGTGATCCGGGCCATCTAATGATCTCCCACACCTGCTCATCTGGTACAATTTTAATTAACACTCCAAGGAGGTTTGTCAAGAGTAATCAAAAACATTGTCGCTTATAAAGCTGTGGCAAGAAATCAATAGTTTTCATCAGAAAAGGTAAAGGCTAGCATAACTGAGCCATTTAATTGCTTCATTCCAATAAACAAAAACTGCACATTTTAATGACTTGATTCGGGAGATCAATATCTCACCGCATATTGAATTAAACAGCAACATGTGGTGGGATATTCGTAGTCATTTCCATTCTGCAAGCAGCATTCCTCTTTTTTATTTCATCCCGAGTGGCAATAGGTTGCCGCGCCTCCGCGGTGCCATGATTTATTTCAAACGAGTGACCTCTAGGGCCGTAAGACTAGAACGGGTGACTAGTTCTCAATGGTAAAGCTACTGGCACTTGACAAAGAGCCTGAGGCAGAATGAATTTACTTCTCTTTTCCTCAATCATCAACAGGCTCTGCCCTGACCCCCGTTCTGACTCCTATAACAAGAGCTCCTGTCTCAGCGTGAAAAATTTACTGTCGCCTCTACTTCTCATCGAGCTCGAGTGAGGGCTTCTGTCACCTTCAGCGAGCTGAGTCCGGAGATCTAACTAAGCAGCGGTTCCAATTTAAAAACTACCTAAGTGTGTTTCCTATAAAGCGGACGCCGTCCGCGGGCATCTGTTTCCAAACGGCACGATTGTCTACAAAGTTAAATCTTCGCACAGCGTTTAATTCAGAGCAACACCGAGGCCCCAAAACTCGCTTATTGATGTGGTGCCGCGGACAGCGTGAAGCGCTCATTAATACTGCAGACTTGGAGAGCTATGTGTTTATTACTGGTAGCCATTAGAAGCCTGAAGAAGATGGGGTACTTAAGTCATTTTGAAGGTTACTTGAAAATAGAAATTCCAACTAACCATTGAAAAATACTGTCTGTGATAGGTATAAACTCCATCCCTCCACGTTCGGCCACAGAAACAGAAGAGCATGCAAGTCACAATAAAGACATCAGATTAAACAAGGTGTAAGCTGGCTAACACCTGTGGTGTATCTTCCTGACAAGTTACTAGCAGCGTAGTCCGGGGTCCTCAGAAAGAAAAAAGAAAAAACAGAAAAAAGGAAAGAAAAAAAAAGAAAAAGAAAGAAACATAAGCCCCCCCAAGTATCTAACACACACGTGACTTTTAACAATCACCTTAAAATAATTAGGCAGTCAAAATGAATGTTTTCAAACCCACATCAACTACAAGGCAATTAAAAGACTGGCATTTGATGGTTTATTCCATCTTAGTATCGCCTTACACAAAATCTCCACTCCCTCTTTAATTTTCAATCCTTCTGCCCTCCCTGCTTCACAGCCCCTGGCTATTGGCTTTTACAATCTGTCCCTAGGGACTGAGGAGTTATTACCCCTGTCGATGGAGGAGAAAGGGATGTTAGTCCCTTGTCGCCCTCGCAGGCTCCAACAGATTCCAGGCTCTGATGGATAGCCTTCATTGGCGGGAGGCGGATGCAATGCTGTTAGTCCTCACGCTTGTCAGATCCATCTACCTGTGCCACTGGTATTACTTACTGGAGTCACAGTGACACTCGTTGTCCCCAGAGTCGACAGAAAAAACCCTAGAGTCGACGCTGCCCTAGGCATTCTGCCACAGTGGCAAAAAATGGCACAACAGTGCCCAAGTGCCATAGCAGAGGGGACTCGGGCTCCTGTGCCTTCACAGCCTGGATGCAAAAACAAGTGGAAGCGCTAGGAAAACCCCTTCAGAACTGGACCTTTGAAGGTCAGCATTGCGACGAGTCAGGAGGAAACCTGAGAAAGCTAACTAAAGGCGGTTGGAGATGTGTGCCAGGGCTGGGAGGTGCCCTGGCATCTACTCGGGTGACTCTGGATTATTCGGTCCCTTTTGCTAGGCTTCACAGTTGCATCATGACTTAGAAACATGGAAACCACTTCCTGAGTCTCGATTGCAGGTGCCTATGTGTATGCTCTGTCTCATCCAAGATTTGAGTAAGTGCTTCAATCAATTGCCAAAAACACAGTCACGGTGCTTTTCTGGTTTTTTTGGGGTTTGTTGATGTTGTTTTCTGAGTCAGCGTTCTCTATATAACAGACCTGGCTGTCCTGGCTGGAACTCAATCTGTAGACCAGGCTGACTTGGAACTCACAGAGATCCACCTACTTCTGCCTCCTGAGTGCTAGGATTAAAGATGTGCACCACTCCTTCCCAGCCAGTCACAATGTTTTATATAGCTAGAAAAATACCAGTTTGTAGAAGGAAACGGTGAGTTCCCGTCCTAAGAGATGTCTGTCCAAGTTCTAGCGGGGCTTTTCAGATGAAGAAAGGCCAGCCCTTCGTGGTTCCCGTTCATAGGCTACAGCTCGCATCTGTCTGTCTCTCCTGTCTTTATCAAAGGTGGCTAACTAATAGGCACCAAGAAATCATTGCACATGGTGCCCAGCCAGACCTGTCCGACAAGAGAAGCCTCTGGTCCTGCTGAGGTTACTGTTGGTCACCACAGGTTGGTCCAGTAAGAGTCTTATCACTTGACTCTTATCAACAGAAAAACACAAACAATAACACACTTCTGGGCCTGCACCTTCGGCAACTTTACTTCTGTGCAAATTATTTTCGAGTATAGCCCGTATTCAATGCTCAGAGTCAAATGTACCTCTGACTTTTCAGATTTCTGCAACACCCCAGTACTCGCACAGCCTGGCAGCTGCACACAGCGAGACACTTTATGCTATCTAGAGACACCAAGGATTACTGCATTTATTTCTATCTAGAGACACCAAGGATTGCTGCATTTATTCATACTCATTGGTTTAATTAAAGGTCATTAATGGCCACACATCTACTCAGGTGAGTTCAGGCTGAAGTACCAGACAACTGGCTTTCGGAGCTTTGTCAAAATGTAAGCGCAGCTGTTGTAGGACACTAAAACATCCTTTAAAAAAATATAAGAAAGGAATCAAAATGACACAGAATTCTCACATGTTCCTTTTGCACGCCCACAGAGCACACATTCGATTCTGAAAACTATTAGTGGCTGATCAGAGGGCAGCCAGACATGCATGCGGGGAGGAGGAAGGAATTCCATTGATACCTGGTTTGTTAATGGCAGCCAGACTTGCATGGGACTGGGACAGTAGGAACGGGGAGGAGGAGGGAATTCCATTGATACCTGGTTTGTTAGTGGCAGCCAGACTTTCATGGCACTGGGACAGTAGGAACGGGGAGTAGGAGGGAATTCCATTGATACCTGGTTTATTAGTGAATAGGGAAGCATCCACTGTGCAGTTTCCATATTATGCCTGCCTGAAGCTTTCTTTTTTAAAATTATCGAGTACTTTTATGTGCATTAATGCTTTGCCTGCATGTTTGTCTGTGCAAGGGTGCCAGAACCCCTGGAGTTGGAGTTACAGACAGTTGTGAGCTGCCATGTGAGTGCTGAGAACTGACTCCAGGTTCTCTCGAAGAGCAGCCAGTGCTCTTAACCCCTGAGCTGTCTCTCCAGTCACCTGAAACTCTTTTGAGCCTAGGATTGGCACTGATGTCACTTCTCTGGGAAGGACATGGCTTTAGCGTGTCACTACAATCTTACAGTCTCTTTCTCTGAGTGCCTCTGCTATCGCAAGATACCAGAGAAGAAAGACACACAAAAGGCTAGTGTGTGGACAAGGGGGTTGGTGCTTGTCTGAAATCCTCTCTGAAGGAAGCTTTAAACTGTAGGTAAAGCACTTTGCATAAAGAAATACTCAATGTAGACAGCTTCTCCCTCGGCCCTGATGGCCAATTCCCCTCCGCTCACAATTCTTACTTTATGAGACGAGCCCTAGGGAGGCTAAGTAGGGCAGTGATGATGTCAGACAGCACCAACTATGCCCAAGTGCTGGACCCCCTTCCTGTACACTCCACTTTGGAGTGTATTTATTTTCTGTCACTTAGGCCATCAGGGCCCTGCTTTCCTGGTCATTGACGACTAGCTCAGTGAGCATGCCAGAATGTCCCACACAGAGAGCAGGCCCTACCGTCATTTGTCCCCATCCCTACCACTCAGCTCCCCCTACCAACCGCCTGTAGGGTCAATAGTTCCAGAATCTTCTGGAAGTGTCAGATTCATTACAGTCTCATTTCTCAGATGTTAAGCAGAAAGAACAAACAGCCCTCTTCTCAAGATGGTGTCTTGAATTCCAGAGTCTTGTTGTATAATGCCGAACACAACTGCGGTTTGAATTTTCTTACAATGATGTTTTCAAACAGTGAAAATCTGTTGTGTTTTATTGAATAAAAAAATATGCATGGGCTGGGCAGTGGCGGGCCATAACTTTAATACTCCAGCACTTGGGAGGCAGAGGCAGGTGAATTTCTGTGAGTTCAAGGCCAGCCTGGTCTGCAGAGCAAGTTCCAGGACAGTCAGAGCTACACCAAGAAACCCTGCCTCGAAAAACAAAAACAAAAAAGCATGAAGAACTACTGGGAGAAGAATTAGCCTCTCCCAAGGACGAATGCCCTTGTTGGCTGTCCAGTGCAGAGGTCAGCCTTGAAACCATGTACACACAAACATACCCAGCCAGTTCTGTTTCTATGTAGTTACATATAATAAATATAATGAAAGAAAAGGAGGCCATCAGCTTGAGAGTGGGGAGCATGGGAGGGGGTTGAGGCTAGGAGACTGGGAGGGGCTGGAGGAAGAAAAGGGAAGGAGGGGGAAGTGATATAATTCTATTTCAATTAAAAACATTTAAAATATACAGCTGAGCCATGGTGGTACATGCCTTTAATCCCAGGACTCAGGAGGCAGAGGCAGGAGGAGCTCTGAGTTTGAGGCCAGCCTGGTCTACAGAGTGAGTTCCAAGACAGCCAGGGCTACACAGAGAAACCCTGTCTGGGGGAACGGGGAATATATATAAAAATAGTAATAACATATTCTGTTTTAAATGTAGCATTTATTTTACACTTTTGGCCCATCTCAATTTGAACTATAATTTCGATCAGAAGTGGTTGATTGTGGCAACACACACCTATAACCCCAGGATTTAGGTGCTAAGGCAGGAAGATCAGCACTTTAAAACCAGACTCGATACATTACAAGACACTGCCAAAGAGAGAGTGAGAGAGAGAGAATGTGTGTCATTTAAATTTAAAAATGTAGCTGGGCAGTGGTGGTGCACGCCTCTAATCCCAGCACTCGGGAGGCAGAGGCAGGCAGATCTCTGTGAGTTTGAGACCAGCCTGGTCTACAAGAACTAGTTCCAGGATAGGCTCCAAAACTACAGAGAAACCCTGTCTCAAAAAAACCAAATAAATAAATAAAATAAAATAAATTTGAAAATGTAAATCCACAAACTCAAGTTTTTCCAAACCAGACACAAAAGTCTTTTTTTTTATTTTTTTATTATTTTTTTATTTTTTGAGACAGGATCTTGCCATGTAGCTCTGTCTGGTCTAGGAACTTGCTATATAGAGCAAGCTGGCTTTGAAATCACAGAGATCCTGCCTGCCTCTTCCCCTTCCCCTATTTCCAATGCTTAGGATTTTTTTTAAGATTTATTTACTTATTATGTGTACAGCATTCCTTCCATGTGTGCCTGCATGCCAGAAGGGGGCGACAGGTCTCATTACAGATGGCTGTGAGCCACCATGTGGTTGCTGGGAACTGAACTCAGGACCTCTGGAAGAGCAGTCAGTGCTCTTAACCTCTGAGCCATCTCTCCAGCCCCAAAAGTCTTATAATTATCAAGCGCTTGTTTTAAGGAATTCTTTGCTAATATATGTCCCTCAGTGTATGTATGTGCACCATGTGTATGCAGTGCCTGTGGAGGCCAAAAGAGGGCACCAGACTCCCTGGAACTGGAGCTACAGCCTGCTGTGAGGAACGGTGTGGGTGCTAGGACCTGAACAGGTCCTCTGAAAAAGCACCAAGCACTCTTAACAGCTGAGCCAGCTCTCCAACCAAAGTTATCCATTGCTTTATGTAAATTTAAATTCATTAAAATTCAAAATTTGACCAGAAGTTATGGGGCAGCACACGCATTTAATCCAGCACTTGGAAGACAGAGGCAGGCAGAGCTCTGAGTTAAATTTAAATTCAGTTTCATAGTCACAAGAGCTGCAGTCTGAATACCCAGCGGCCTCCTGTGACTTTGAGCTCTGAGGGACTAGGGCAGCGATAGAGGAACATGTGGCAGGCTGGGGACCAGTGAGCAGCTTCCATCCTCTTTGGGACTATGGGATGTCTTCAGTCTGACAACCAAGCCAGTGTTTCGTTTGGCTATCTATCCATACAGAATTCTCAGCTATTAGAATCATCACAGGGACAGCTTCTGTGGCGTCACCAATGGTCTGCTCGTGAGGCCGTGTCTCCATTAGAATAGAATTGAGGGCTAGGGACAAAGGGGCTTGCTACACTCTGTCCTGCTTTCTTCCTTCTCTAGGTCTGCCCTCGGGGGCTTCTGGATCATCATTCTACTCGGCCAAGATGGCAAAGGGAGGCGGGGTGTAGGCAAGCAGGTGCAGCTTTTTCTTGATTAATAACTGGTCCAGGAGAGTTCAGCCATTGTGGGCAGTGCCACCCTTTGGGCAGGGGGTCTTTGGTTGTGTAAGAAAGCAGGCTGAGTGAGTCATGGGGCATCATCTAGTATTATGACACCAGTCATCCCAGCATGGAATCCTCACCGAAACGGGTGCCAGATTGATGTCCTGGAAACTTCAGAATGGTGAGTAGAATAAACTTCTCTGCCTTATGAGGTTCCTCAGCTCAGTTAATTCACTGTGGTTAACAGAAAACAGTTAACGCACTAACACCCTCCCCATAGCCACATTCTGAATACTCCAAAACTGCAAAGCTCTCAGTGAGCCTCCCCAGACCCCACCGCAGTCACTCGTCACTAGTAGACCCCACACGCCAGTCCCTTCACCATCCTTGCCATAATTGTCTGTCTAGTTCTGCATGTCCCCTTTCTTTAAAAGGATGCAACAGCCCAAGGGCAGTGACCTCACCTTCCTTGCTCCCTGCTGAATCCCCAGAACTAGAGCTGAGTCTGAGCTAATCTGCCTCTCACTCAAAACATTTGTGATAATGGACTAATGAATGACTGGGCAGCTGATGCATGAGCTAAGAGCTACATACTGTTTCATTTTAAAATAAGAGATAGGGGCTGGATATAAAATGATAATAATTGGGGGCTGGAGAGATGACTCAGCGGTTAAGAGCATTTGCTGCTCTTGCAGAGAACCCAGATTTGATTCTCAGCACCTGTGTGGCAGCTCACAACTGTCTATAAAACTGTTTCCAGGTCACTGATTCTCTCTTGTGGCATCCATGGGCACTACAAGCATGTGGTGTTCAGAAATACATGCTGCAAAATACCTGCAGTGGTTTCAGTAAGAATGGTCTTCACGGGCTCATATATGTGAGTGCTTGGTGCCCAGTTCATAGTTCAGATCTTAGCCAGTTCGTGGTCACCTGCAATAGAGCAACACAGGGTTTAGCTTCAGACTCGGGCAGTGTTTGCCACAGAATGCTGAGCTGGGCAGTGTGTTGTGCTATTCATTGTATGAATGCTGACTTCATCTACTTAAGCTCCTGGGCTCCTCTAAGTGAACCATGGATATGGCATAAAAATACACAGCAATGTTACATATGAAAGCAGCCTAGCTATTTTATAAATTATTGTCATATTATATACCATTTAGGTCTGCCATCAAGGGTACAAAGGTGATGAATATTATTATTAGCTCTCGATCTTGTGGCTAATGAGGGACACAAGTGTATGGTTATAAACCGAGGTAAACTCCCTTGTACGGAGCCCCGTGATTCAGTTAACAAGGGAGCATGAGCCCAGCTGAGGAGTCTGAGGATTTGCTATGGAAATGTACAGGTCTGGGTTCAGTACTCAAACATGTGAGTGTGTTAAGGCCAACGATAATGCCAATCATAAATGTTTTCATTCAATCCCATGCCAGATGTTGCTTGAGAGATTGAAAATTCCTGACTTTTAGTTAGGTATACAAGCACGTGCTTGTAATCCCAGCAATTGGGAGACAGAGGCAGGAGGATTAAGAATTCAAGACCAGCCTGTATGGAGGAGAAGAGGAAGAGGGCAGGAGAGGGACGGAGGAAAGAGAAGAGAGAGAACCAACTGGGAGTGAAATAGGCTTTTAAAACCTCAATAGCCCACCCTTAGTGACACACTTCCTCCAATGAGAGGCCACACCTCCTAGTCCTTCTCAAACTAGAGAGAAGCCTGCTCCACGTGCCTCTGCCCCACACCAGACCAATGGCTACCTGGACACTAGGTGAATATGAACTGGCTAAGGTCTAAATTAGAGAGAAGCCTGCTCCACTTGTCTCTGCCCCACACCAGACCAATGGCTACCTGGACACTAGGTGAATACAAACTGGCTAAGATCTGAACTAGAAAGTAGCCTGCTCCACGTGTCTCTGCCCCACACCAGACCATGGCTACCTGGGACACTCCCAGCTCTGCATAGTTTCCTAGAGTCAAAGGCCACTGTCTTGTGTGCAGCAATCCCAAGTGCCCAGCTCATGCCACACCTCCTACCAGGCATAGTCTAGGATCGTGTGTCTTAAGCTTTTCTATTCTTAGCCCTTTTGCCCTAGATATTTTCATGTGACCCAGGTATAAAGGTACATAAAATAGGAATATAAATCAAATTTTGATAAGAAATAATAAAGTTCTTAATTCTTTAGCGAACACATATATAATTGTATCATTTACTTTAAAGATGAAAGCAAATTGGTTTACTACTAAAATGATATCCTTTCCTATATATTAAAAATTAAATGCTGCCTGAATGCTCGATAATATAGGATGAGGAGCATCTTCATCACTTTGAAGAGCTGGTTTGGTGTTTTTATTTTATGATCGTGGGTGCTGAGAACTGTTTCATATAAATATGTGATACTAAACAAAGTTATATTTAAGTCATTTCAGAAACTGTTGGGGATTCTTGTTCTAAACCCAAGCCAAAATACATTTAATGGGTTTTTTTTTTTTAGAAAATATAAGTAAACATCTTATTGGGTGTTTTGGTTTGTTTGGGTTGGGTTTGGGTTTGGGTTTTGAGACAGGATCTCATCATCTTGCCCTGGATTGCCTGGAATTCACTATGTATGCCTCAAACTTATAGAGGTCTGTGCCTCTGCCTCTCTAAGTACTGGGATTAAAGGTATGTGCTGCCATTCCCTGATCAAGTAAGCCTCAAACTACATTTTAAATTTTTTTATTTATGTATTTGTTTATTTTCATATG
>JAQHUG010000098.1:571407-587006 GCA_028555095.1 Dicrostonyx torquatus
CACTGAGGTATGGCCCCTGCCCAGTTCTTTCTATATTACAATGATTCTTTTCATATACGAAGCCGTTGAAGACTCAGATTTAAAATTTGAAGCTTATTTGTTCTAGTATAACATTTATTTATTTGTATGTGCATGTTTGGATAGACATGTCACCGCACACATGTGAAGATCACATGACAGCTTATAAAAGTGGGTTCCCTCCTTCCACTGTGTAGGTCTCAAGGGTCCAATTTAGCTCGGCTTGTCAGCAAGCACCTTTACCCTCTGAGCCATCTTGCCAGCCCCTTTTTTATTTTTAAAACAGTTATGCCCTGTAGCCTAGGCTGGCTTCAAACTCTGTCTTCCTGCCCCAACCGCCCAAGTGCTGTGTTTAACAGGCACATACCGCCATGCCTGACTGAAGACCTCTTCGCCAGGTTGGAGGTTTTCCAGGTCTGTTTTGCAGAACTATTTCCAGAAGCGGCTTGCCTCGATGGCCAGGGGCCTGCCTCCCAAACTTGGAATGTGAAATGTCTTCCATGTGTTGGAACATTTGATCCCAGATGGAAGCACTCTCCTGGGAAGCTGTGGCACCCATGAGGTTGAAGGTTTGGCTAGTCAGGTGAGTCACCGGGAGTGTAGCTCTGATTTTGGCAGAGACCTGCTTCCGGCTCTAGCTCTCCCACCCACTACCATGGACTAAATCCCTCCACCTACCATGCCTTCTTTGACTGAGAGATGAAATCTCTCCTCCCTCTGTCCCTTCTGTCCCAGGCTATGTCACTATAACAAGGAAAGTAACTAACAGAGATGAGGAGGCCAAAGTGAACAGGGTCCCACCTACCGATCTCTCCAAAGCCCTTGTTCACAACGGGGCCCTTAAGCCCTCTTCTTCAGCCAGGATTATCCCAAAAGTATCCCCTTACTCTGTGCCGCTGCCCCACACCTCTCTTCTCTCAGGATGGGTCTTGTCCAGAAATGGTTCCTCCTGCTCAGACAAGGATGCTCCACATCTCCTAAGGCAAAAGGTCATTCTGTGTAAAAGACTTTTTTTCTCTTAAATTATTTTCATTTTAAGTCAAGCTCTTTTTTCTATGCTTACAGGCTCAACACAGAGTAGTTGACTTCTGACGGGGTTTTCCCACACGCAACTCCCTGGTGACTACCGTAGACTGGGAGTTCCCTCTCTAACACTAACAATCTGGAATTAAAGGCAGTGCTGGTAAGCCAAGGGCCAGTCTCAAAGGACTGTCCCCATTTCAGATGCTGTTGTGATCTGGAGCTTAGCGATCCCTCAAGCCCGAATATTGACACCTGGCCGCCAAGTGATGGCGCTGTTGGGGGCAGCGGAACCCTCAGGAGCTAGGAGCTAGTGGAAGAAAATGAGGTGCCTGAGGGAGTGCTCCTGAGGATATATACGGGGAGCCCCTCTCTGTCCTTTTCTTTCACTTGCTGACAGCCATGGCGTGAGCGGCTTTGCTTGATAGCATGGCATCCGATCTGGCCATAAGTCCAAAGCAATTGGCCAAGCAATCATGGACCGACTGCAACCAAGAGCCAAAGTCAATCTTATTCCTTCCAAGTCATCTCAAGTATTTAGACACTATGATGAGAAGTTAACGCAGGCACCAATCACAACCAGCATGCTGTCTATAGTCACACAGCAGTTACTGGAGCCACGCTGCAGCTTTACACAAAGGGTTCTCATGACTCCCTCCTTAGCATGCTTTAATTTACTCAGACAGCAGAATTCCAGAGAACACTTGGTTACATTTACCCAATTACTACAGTAGCTATTACAAAGGATACAGAGAGCAGGCAGATGAAAGAATGTATCGGGAAAGGTAAAACGGGAGGATGTAAGAGCTCCCACACTCTATCTGCAAGCGCCACCATCTGGAATCTTTGTCTCCTGTTGGGCATCCCAAAAGCTTCTCAAACCCTGTCCTTTTGGGGGTCAGTGGAGACGTTATTGTGTGACTGTGACTGATTGCATCATTGGACATGGGTGAGCAACTCAACTTTCGGCCCTTCCCCACCCTGGATGATCACGGTGGTTGGTGGGGGAGTACACCAGAGGGTCACATGGTCACTTCCGCTGGCAAGCAGCCTCTCACCCTGAGGCTGTGCAGGCCTTTAGTCCTGAGTCCATCCAGAATTTTCCTGGGGCAGGAGAGGTGCTCAGCAGTTAAGAGCTCTTGCTGTCCTCTTGGGGGACCAGAGTCCAGTTCCCAGCACCGATGACAGACAGCTCACCATCACCTGTAACTCCAGCTCCAGCAAGTTCAACACCCTCTTCTGGCCTCACAGGCAACTGCTCTCATGTGTGCACACATACATACAGACTTGCGCATACACATAAATAAAAATAAAATCTTTTTTAAAAGGCTTCCCACCTACTTGTCTTAGCCCTGACTTCTCTGGGGACATTTTATACGGAGCAAGGTGGTTAGCAATGGGGATGACAAGAGGCACTAGAACTCTTTCTAACTCCGGAACGTGTTCTCTTTTGTATTCGATAAACACAGGGCGGAACCAGCTCCCCCACCTATTAGGGAGGACGAAGGCAATGACTGGCTATCTATACCTGTTACTGAGTTGCCACCTGAAGCAAATTACTGTTTTTTCCAAGTTACCAACCCTTTAAGAATCTCTTAATGGAAAAGCTAACAGCTCATTAACTATAATGACGACCATCCTCCCAGCAGAGGGATGGTGACGGCCTGAAGCATCCTCTCACCACCCAAAGGCTCCTGAAAAGGATGGTTGACATCAGACAGGCAAGGACCTGCCATTAAGACCAACAACTACTGTGCGGCTGTGTGTGAGTCCCGCTGCACTCCCAAACCGTCTGTGTTTACAGGACCAGGCTTGTACCCTGAGAGAGTGCAGCACATCTGTGGGACAGGTGACAACAAAAGAACCAGAGCTACTGCTACCAGCTAATGGAAGACATTAGGGAGACATTAGTGTCAGACACCATGCTGCAAGACCGGCCCTGTTACCACCAGCAAGCAGTTTGCTCACAGTTTGGTTTTCAGTCTTTTTCTTTTTCTTTTTCTTTTTTTCTTTTTCTTTTTTTTTTTGGTTGGAGGAGGGTCTGGAAATTGTTTACCTAAATGAAATTGCTTATCCACTGGGGCAGGGTTCAAAACTCAAAAGATAAGCTCCTTAAAGATGCAAGGCTGGGAAAGTATGGGCGGCGCGGGGGTGTGTGTGTGTAGAACATTTAGATGAACCCCAAGGGGAAAGATTCCATGTCATAAAAACTGCAGTGTTCTTTCAGACCATCAGTTAATTTCATTCCAAAAGTCCAAAGCCACTAATATTTAAGGAACTAATTAACTAACTGCGAATGCTCCCTGTATAGGAATCTCCCAGGTTTGTGGGAGCAGAGGTGCCCAAGGGCTCCTGCTTCCTCTGGCCATCACAAGCGATGCTGCACGAGGCAGGGCTGGGAAGTCTGAGATCTGAAGCAGAAAGGATGCTCAGCGCTCTCCCAGCCTTAGCAGGTAGTTTGGTTACTGACTCCCCAGGACTCGCTCACCACATCAGCCCTCCCTCTAGGGAGGTTCTCAACCTTCCCAACACTGAGACCCTTTAATATAGTTCCTCGTGCCATGGTGACTCTCAACCAGAATATTATTTCTGTTGCTATTTCATAACGTAATTTGCTACTGTTATGAATCATAACATAAATAGTTTGGGAGACAGAGGTTTGCAAAGGGGGTCTTGACCCACGGGTTGAGAACCACTGTCCTAAGCTCCATGGAGAAGTGGCTGCTAAGGCCAGAGATGTATCTTAGATGTACCGTAGGCGGATGCTGATGTGCCCTTCGTAAGCTGCTCTGGCTGCTCCATCTTAAGACAGGACCTTGTGTAGCTTCTAATTCCCTGTGTGGCCATCTGTGTGTGGAGGCAGAGGACTAGAAAGGGCCACAAAAGAGGAGAAAAGAAGGAAGGTGGTATCAGAACAGATGTGGATCAGAGGGTTTTAGGCAGGAATAGGGAGCAGGAAAATGGTGTGTGTATGTAGAGTCAGCTAAAACTAACTACCTACGGAAGTGTGTAAGGAGCCTGCTACTCTGTAGGCGATTTTTAAAATTCTTTCTTAATCTCCTTCCCCATGTCAGTTCTCCTATTCCCACCCATAGATAGCTATCCCAGAGTTTTTAGTGTTTATTTTGCTGACTTGAGTATTGCTTCCCCCCTGCCACGTATTTTTCTCAAAATCTCCCGTCCAGCGTGTCTTTAATCCATGTTACAATCAATCCCTGTTTACTTGCATGCTTGTGGCCTGTACATTTTTTAATCAGTGATAGAATTGTTATGCTCTGGTTTTATAGTGAACACTTTTATCATGAAGATTTTGGCTTTGTTAAATTTTTCTTGTCTGCTTTAGTCCTTGGTTGGCTTTTTTGTTGGTTGGTGGTGGTGGTGGCTTTGGTTTTTGTTTCCTTATCTCTCTGCACCCCCAGTAACTGTCTGAGACTTACAGCACAGGGGATCAACCTCTCCACACAGCTCTCCAGGATTGCTAAATCCATTAAACAAATGAGTACACAAACCCCTCTATGGTCGAGAGACTAGGCTTAATGAAGCGGGATTCACAATCCACATCCATGGGGTTCACTTTTCTTGTGTAACAGAATGAACGTCATGGGGCTGGGAATGAGGGCCGCTGACAGAGCGCTATGCACCATGCACAAGGCCCTAGGTTAGATTCCCAGCACAGCAGGGCGGGGGAAGGAAAGAAAAAGAAGGGGGGGGAGGAAGGAGGGAAAGAGGAAGGGAGGGAGGGAGAGAGGGAGAAAGGGAGAGTGAATATTTTTCAAGGCCCCAAGGATGTATCTCAGTCGGTAGAATGCTTACCTAGCAAACAGGAAGCTCTAGGTCTGATTCCCAGCAGCTGGTAAACAAAGTACCATGGTAGAACACTCCAGAAGTGAAGGCAAAGGAACGAGAATTCCAAGTCATGCCCTGTACATTTCCCTGAGACTCTCTCTCAAGGAAAAGCATGGGAGGTGCTCTCCACAAGCAGCGGTCCAGACCGCAGGTAGGGACTGCATGCCGACAGGCATTTAAGCTGTGCTCAGGTTCTTCTTTTTTAACCACTTCAAACATGCTGCAGAAAAGGCAGATGCACAGCTCCCCTAAGGAGCGCTGACCCGTATAGAACAGCATTCCAGGGATGCTCCTGTGTGTTGACTGTATCCAACAGCACTGGGTTAGACCCTTCGCCTTCCCTCATTTTCCCGTGATGCATCACTGCTCTTCTAGTGGAGCTACCGCTTGCAGACCAACTCTGTTGGTTTAGACAGCCGCTCAGCATGGCAGTGACCCCCAGGGCACATCTGCAGTTCTGCTCTGGTGACTATGTCCATCACTAGCACACTGTTCAGGGACTTTTCAAACCAGACTGGAAGTTGGCACACTTAAAAATAAACACCAGGAGCTAGAGAGACAGCTTAGTACTGGCTGTTCTTCCAAAGGACTCGGGTTCGATTCCCAATGCCCACAGAGAGGCTCAAAACCACTTGAAACTCCAGTTCCAGGGGATCTGACGCTCGTTTCTGGCTTCTGCTGGCACCAGGCACACAAGTGGTTCACAGATATATGCGGGGAGAACACCCATACCCATACAACAAAATAAAATACCAGGCCAGCATGATTCCACAATACAATTCCCGCATTTGGGGGGGGGGCTGGGGTGAGGCTGAGGCAGAAGGATCTGAAGTTTGGAGGTAGCCTGGGCTACATATCAAGAACTTGACTCAAAATAGAAACAGCTCTACATAGTTACACAAACATTTTATTTCAACACTTGAGAGGTAGAGGTAATAATATCTCTGTAAATTCAATGCCTGCTTGTTCTATATAGTGAGTTTCAGGCTAGCCAGGGCTATACAGGAAGACTGTCTCAAAATACAACCACCACCACCAAGGGAAAACAATAACAAATCACCAAAGAAAAATCACCAGTAGAAAAGAAAATAAATAATTCCAGCATTTTCAAATACTTTAGAAGATATTAGGGAAAGGGGTGATCAGGGCCAACCATTTCACGACAGCTCAGGGTTGAGATGTAACACAATGGCAGACCAGTCACCTAGCACATGAGGTCATCGGTTCCATCCCTGTCACTGAGGAAGGGGAACCTGGGAGGTGACACTTCCACACTGCAGGACAGCGGTCTCGCTCAGTCCTACACCCATGCCTGTCTGCCTGTCTGCAGAGCCATTCGTGCTGTTCCTGTGACTTAACCCAAGTTGACACAGGACCCAAGGACACATTCTCTGCACAACATGAGAGCTGATGGGGAAAGTTACAAAAGCATCACAGGACTTTCAATCTACAGTCTCATCGACGGAGTCTGAGCACACTGAAGGTTGATATGCTACCTAACAAAAATAGTCTTAAATCAGTGCTCCAAGAAGCCCTAAAAGTCTAACAAATTTATAGAGCTTTTGTGGAAGATGGTAGCATTTCCAGCAACAAGATGACTCAGGGTTGAATTCTGGATGTACCCAGTTCAGAGAGAGGGAGGCCTGAGGAGAGGAGGGATGGCATCGGGGAGGTGTGTCGGGCAGGATGCAATCATCAGTGGCACTCCTGGCGCAGAGGGGGTGTGTCTGAATGTTCCAGAACATGAGCAGATTTCTGCTAGGGATCCTTGCACAGGGCTCCTTCCCTGCCACTGCCCTTTCTCTTTACAAACCCGTGAGCCAGGCCAGAGGGTACAGCACTGTAAACTCATGAATTCAGGAAGCTGAGGCAAGAGGATCACAAGTTCAAGGCCAGCTTGCACAGCTCAGTGAAACTTTATCTCAAAACAAAAAGCAAAAAAGAGGGCTAGGGATATGGTTCAGTAAGACATTTAACATACTACACATACATACGCCACATATGCACAGACACACCACACATACTATACACATACCTACCACATACACTGCATACACACTCCACACACATATACACACACCACATATACACATATGCACATACCACATATATACACACTGCATATACATCAAACATACTACACACACATACACACCACACATCCTACACACACACCATATACACACACTACACACATACCACACACATACAGGACACATATACTACAGCACATACACACCACACACACTACAGCACACACACACACCACACATATACCACAGTCCTATACACACACCACATACACACATATACACACACTATACACATACCACCCCACATACAGAACACATCCACATATACTACAACACACACAACCACACTCTACAGCGCACAGCACACACATACATACCATACACATACAGCACACATGCACACATGTATTACTACAGCACACACAACCACACACTACAGCACACACATACCACACACACACACACACACACACACACACAAGCCCACACAGTGACCTCATAGCTATAAGGAAAGACTCCGGAAACCATAACGATGCAGTTTTTGGTATCTAGGACTGTGTACCAGGCCATGAGACTACACAAAGGGGACAAGAACCAACTATTGGTGTCATTTTCACCCCCAGGATCCAAAGTCTAAACAGAAGGTTGGCCACGTGCAGAAGTTTTAAACTCAGTGAACTAAGCGTGTGTGCCAACTCAGATGCTTGTGCCATCTCCTAGTGACACACACAGCAAAACCACAGAAAGCACCCTAACCCTGAATTGACAGGGCCTCCCCCACTGTCTTATGACACACAAGCCAGCTTGAGCTCTGTGGAGGACAGAACAGGACCGAAAGACGGAGGCATGCAAGCTCAGGTCATCTCACAGATGGTGGGGAAACTGCACCTTAAAAAGTTCTCCATCACCAAGAAACCGCACAACAAAAAGTGAACGCGACACCAGCCAGGTTCAGCAGCAGAGCCATTTCCTAGTATGCATGAGGCCCGGGGTTCATCCCCAGAAAGAGCAAGTCAAGGGAGCTGGTAATTGAATTTGATTCTAGATAGCACCTGACGGGCCCCTACGGGACAGACAGAAACCAAAGGCTTCCCAAGAGTCACTGCTTCCTGAAGCTACTGCACGCCAAGTACTGTCACAGTTGTGTGTGAATCATGTGGTGATAGTTCATCTGTGGTTTAATAGATAAAGCTTGCCTGAAGATCAGAGAGGAAAACAGCCGCACTGATCAGCCTTACAGACCAGACGGTGGTGACACACACCTTAATCCCAGTAGCCACACTAGTTTGCCATAGAAGCTGGCTGGTAGTGGTGCATGCCTTTAATCTCAGAACTAGAGAGGAAGATAAAATGGAAGGAGACAGCTCTCAGACACAGTCTCATTCTGAGATTTCTGGAGGTAGGATCGCCAATTTGAACTGAGACTGTTTTGCTCTTCTTTTTTTTTAAACTGCTGTGTGTTTTTTTTTAATTGACTAACTTTTTTTAAAAGCTTTATTTATTATGTGAACAGTGTTCTGTCTGCATGTATGCCTGCAGGCCAGAAGAGGGAGCCAGATCTCATTACAGATGGTTGTGAGCCACCATGTGGATGCTGGGCATTGAACTCAGGACCTCTGGAAAAATAGCCAGTGTTCTTAACCTCTGAGCCATCTCTCCAGCCCCCTGTTTTGCTCTTCTGACCCCAATTTCTGTCTCTTGGTTTTTATTTATCGTGCTACAGAGTACTGTCACAGTTTTGTGTGAAGGTATCCCATCCTCACGGCCCTGTGCTTCCTATCTACACGGCTGCACAGCCGTGTCAGGAGACAGGGCTATGATGGGGAACCTCCTTCAGCCTTCAGGGCTGTGGAGTACTTAACTTGCTCTATATTGCACAGCCAAGTAGAACAACAGGAAACTGAATCCAGTCACTTTTCACTCCCAAACTTCCAGGTTTCCCTTAGTTCTCTGTGTTCTGCATCCCTTGATGGTTCCCACCAAAAAAGGACTCTGAAGATGGCTTTAGCCTTGGTGGTGGGACTTGCCTCAAATCCACTAGGGGGCGACAGAACTGAAAGGGAGGAGAGCCCGTGGAGACAGACGGGGCCAGGCAACCAGCAAAGAACTTGGAGGCAGGTTCACAGAGATTGGCAGGCTGAGAAGTGTGATCTTTCATGAAGAGCCATCAATGGGTTGTGTTTTATTTGTTATAATTACAGTAAAATGCAAACAACAAATTAATTGCTTAAAGCAAATGATCCCACAGTGTTTAGAGCATTCACAATATTGTATACAAAAATGTGACTCTGTCTAGTTACATTTCCGTTATCCCGTTAAGTGGTCCTTTCATTTCTGTCCACTCCCCTCCCCCTGCAGTTGGTAACACCAACCTGCATTCTTCTGTGGTCTGGATGTTTCATGATGGAATCATACACCATCCAGCAATTTGTGCCTGGCTTTTTTCTGTGTGTTTTCAAGGTAAATATAACAGATATTCATCTTTCATTCCTTCTTATGACTAAGTAATAGTCCATTGTATACTAACTCACAATTTGTCTCTCCAATCACCCACCGATGGACATTTGTGTGTTGTTTTTCTAGAGGTTTCTGCAGCCAGGCAGATGGCTTGGTGGTAAAGGTGCTTATCACCAAGCCTGAGAACCTGGGTCCAATCCCGGAAACACGTATGATGGGAGGCTGCCGTGAGCTTCCTCTGATTTCCATACGTGACACAACCATGGACACACAAATACACAAGAAATAAATGGAAAACTTTGTTTTAATATTTCTGAAGCTACCACACATGCCAGCCAGGACAGTAGAGGCTGGCACAGGAGAATCAAGAGTTCAAGGCCACTGTGAGGAATACAGTCAGATCCCCCGGCATAAGAACTGAGGCAAACTCGCTTAGCATGTCCAAGATACTCACTGATACCAACACTGAAAGAGCAGTTCAGGAACAAATCTCTTGTCGGTAGGACACATGGCTTCACATTTGTTGTTGTTGTTATTTTGTTCTTCGAGACAGGGTTTCTCTGTAGCTTTGGAGCCTGTCCTAGAACTCACTGTAGACCAAGCTGGCCTTGAACTCACAGTGATCCATTAGAAAATAAATCACTCCCATCTAACCCCTAAATAAATAAACCCAGTGGAGTCATTCATTCTAACAGACTATATTTACAAATTCAGCACTGTGGACACCAGAGGACCAAACACAAGGCTGGAGAAAGCAGGGCCAGGGGGCTCAAGTCTGTTAATCCAGCACTGGGGGTGGTAAGACAGGTGGAAGGATTGCCGAAAGCCCTGGGCCAGCCTGGTCTACATAACAGGTTCTAAATCTGCCAGGGCTACATGGCAGGACCCCATCACTATCACCATAACAATAAGACACACACCACCAGAATTAGAGCAGGATGCTGTGAGGACACAGAGAACTGGAGGGTGGGAGCCCTGGATTCTGTAAAGGAAGCGGCACACTGTGCACGGAGATCAGAAGACACGAGATGCGGATACAGAGGGCACAGCTTCAGCGTTTGGATATAAAGTGATGTGTGATTCGTTCCATTGTGTTTGGTTTTGGTTCTGTGGCACGGTTTCTCTGTGTAACAGTTCTGGCTGACCTGGGACTACTTGTTCTGTAGATCAGACTGGCCTGGAACTCAGAGATCCGCCTCCCTGTGCCTCCCGAGTGCTGGGATTAAAGAAAGGTCTGCACCACCGCCGCCCGGCTATAAAGAGGTGTTTTAAGCAAGCTTAAGTTGTACATTTGTAGGACCATGGTACAACGAGTGAGGGAGGCATGGGGGGAGCTAGTATAATAAAAACCAATGTAAAGGAGGAAATCTAATGTCAAGCTTAGCGATTTAGGCAAAATTAAGACCTAAAGCACATACGTTAAACCTTGCTGTCCGCTTTACAACAACCTTGGATACCACTAATGTCTGCCCTGTAGTTTCAAGCACTGCACAGAGGTTTGGAAGTTTCCTTCCAGATCCCCACCTGCTGTGAGAGCAGCTATTTAACCAGAGGCCATCGCAGCCGTGAGCATGCCCCGTGTGTGGTATGGAGGACAGGAAGCAACGGCAGGCTTGCACGCCCGCCCTTGTGCCCTTCTGCCCCACCAACTCACTATGAGCAGTGACACCACATGTGAAAAAGTCCAGCTGGAAGCCAGTGTGGTTAAGGCTTCAAAGTATGGCTGGGCAGAAGACAGTGACACTGGAATACACAAAAGTGTCAACAGTGTACTTGCTGAGTGGGCTCAAGGGAGCTGGGTCAGCCCGAAGGGATCCGTTTCTCATCAGCACGAAGTGCAGCACACCTGTGCCTGAGAAGCTGTATACCCAGAGGGGATGGCGCCTTTGCCCCATCACTCAAAGGTGCTACGTTTGTAGGAGAGGCCTAGCCAGCTTTCTCCAGTCTGGCTTACATGAGATTTCTCACTGCCACGGCTCTATACTAGCAAAGCCCTTGCTCATCCACTGAAGGTGTCCAGCCATTCTGTCATGATGGATGGAGCCAAAGGGTAGGCCACTGGTGATAACCACATTGTTCTAAGAAGAGGTACCAAGAAACTTCCAATAGGAATAAAGGGGAACCCCTGGCACCCCTCCTAGTGACTATTCCCCCCTTACCAGGACACCATACAAAGCATTAATCTTTGCATACTGAAGCTATCAACACCTTTTAAATAATTAAAACAATGTATTTGTTATTACAAAATACTTTTGTTTTGTTACTTAATAATAAAACTGATAATAAAATAATAAAAATCAGCCAGGCAGTGACGGTACATGCCTTTAATCCCAGCACTTGGGAGGCAGAGGCAGGCAGACCTCTGTGAGTTCAAGGCCAGCCTGGTCTACATAGGAGCTAGTTCCAAGACAGCCAAGGCTGTTAACACAGTAAAGACTTGTGTCAAAAAAACAAAAATAAATAAATGATCACCAACAGTAATATAAGTATGTTCAAGCAGCAGACAAGATGAAGATTCAGTATTAAGGACTTACTCCTCTCCAGTGAGCCACTAAAGGTGGAAGATGTTTATTGTTAACCAATGTTCGCGATCAGAAAGCTTGGGACTGTACTGTACCAAAGGCTGATGGCACTCATGTTCCCAAGTCAAGCACTGCTGGCAGAGCAGAACTCACAAGAGGGCCGCTTCCCCCGACACCCTGCCTGTCACAGCCTGTGATACTGCCTTTGCCTTACAACTCTATTTTAAAGCTTGGGTCAAAAGAGTTGACAGAATGCTTGTCACACTGGGTGTGGCATGGAGCCATCTCAAGTGTATCCAGGAACTGATCTGCCTTCCTTCTGCCTCACAAGGTGATCATTGTTGTCTGGCTGATGAAATGCCTTCTTACACTCATAAAAAATTCATCTTGCGGGCCGGAGAGATGGCTTAGTGGTTAAGAGCATTGCCTGCTCTTCCAAAGGTCCTGAGTTCAATTCCCGGCAACCACATGGTGGCTCACAACCATCTATAATGAGGTCTGGCCTGCAGACATACACACAGACAGAATATTGTATACATAATAAATAAATAAATAAACTTAAAAAAAAAAAAATTCATCTTGCTTGTCGCCTCCAGTGTGGCATCAACAAAGACAGTATCTGTTCCATTGTTATTGGTCGCTATGGGCAAGAATTCTATCAGGAGGTGGTACCTCGGAGACTTTACAGTGATTACTGTGACACTGGTCTCCCTGCTCCCCAGACAACTTCACCCATAGTCCTGGACCAGTGGCTTCTCCAGCCAGTGACATAACGGTTCAGCCTTCACACTGAACCATTTCCTCCAAGGTCCCCTTCATTCTAATCTGTTCTAAGTATCACTCCACCTCCTAAGCAGGGGAAGAAAGGGAGACATGCCACAGGGTGCCATCATGGTGGTGTGGATGACGAGGCCCCTCTTCTTGGCTTGCTGATGTTCATTTCCTGCTGTATCCCACAGGGAATACAATGCAGGGACAGAGGCATTTCTCAAGCCTGTCCATAGGACATCATGATCATGTCATTCATGAAGGTACAACTCTCATGTCGAAATGACCACCCGAAGACCAGAACACCCCATTTACAGTAAGGATTAGAGCTTCCACACATAAGCTGTGGGGACACAAACACTCAGCCCTCAGAGTGTGGCAGAGAAGTGCATCCTGCCACAGCAAGTCTAGGACAGGGCCTTTAGAGTTTCCAGACCCCCACACTCAGGTTACTAAGAACTACTGTTCATAGGCCAGACACTCTTGACTTCAAAAATTTCCTCAGCCAGTACTCAGGAAGCAGATAAGAGGATCTCTAAGGTCAAGGCCAGCCTGGTCTACACAGCAAACTCCAAGACACCCAAGGCTATACTATATAGATTCTGTCTCAGAAAGAAAGAGAGAGAGAGAGAGAGAGAGAGAAGAAAAGAAGAGAAAAGAAAAAAGGCTTTCACAAAAGAACCAAATCTCAGTACCCAGTATTTACCCATGTGACTTCTCCTCCCTTACCTATAGCAGGAACTTTCCACAAGAAAGAAATTCCAGAATGTTTGAGCCAGAAAGATACCAATATAGTACTTGATATCATGATATCAACTTACAAAAACTAACATTATTCATTTCAAACACTAGAGAACACAGCAGCGGTGGGGACCAATACTCTCTCAAAGGGGGAGCTGTGTGGACCGAGAGAGCAAGCGGGAAAGGGGCTCATATACATGTGTGGACGGAGAGATCTACACGTGTGGACAGAGAGATCTACACGTGTGGACAGAGAGATCTACACATGTGGACGGAGAGATCTACACGTGTGGACGGAGAGATCTACACGTGTGGACGGAGAGATCTACACGTGTGGACAGAGAGATCTACACATGTGGACGGAGAGATCTACAGGTGTGGATGGAGAGGTCTACGTGTGTGGATAGAGAGATCTACACGTGTGTGGATAGAGAGATCTACATGCATGGATGGAGAGATCTACACGTGTGTGAATGGAGAGATCTACACGTATGTAGATGGAGAGATCTACACATGTGGATGAAGAGATCTACACGTGTGGATAGAGAGATCTACGCGTGTGGACAGAGAGATCTACACATGCAGACAAAGAAATCTACATGTGTGGAATGAGAGATCTACACATGCGGACAGAGTGATCTACATGTATAGATGACAAGATCTACACGTATGGGCAGAGATCTATACATGTGTGGACGAAGAGATCTACATGTGTGGATAGATCTACGCGTGTGGACGGAGAGATCTATACATGCAGACAAAGAAATCTACATGTGTGGATAGAGAGATCTACATGTATGGATGGAGAGATCTATACATGCAGACAAAGAAATCTACATGTGTGGATAGAGAGATCTACATGGGCAGAGTGATCTACATGTGTGGATGACGAGATCTACACGTATGGGCAGAGACCTATACATGTGGATGAAGAGATCTACACGTGTGTGGACAGAGAGATCTACATGTGTGTGGATGGAGAGATCTACATGTGTGGACAGAGCGATCTACACACGTGGACCGAGAGATATAGCGGGAAAGGGGTTCATCTACACAAAATCAGTATATCAATAACTGATAATAAAAAAAGTTATTAAAATTAATTTTAAAAAAACCTGTTCAATGATATAACTAAAGCTTGGATATCATAAACTTGGTGCACATTTGTAGTCCCAGCAAATCAGGGAGATCTTTAGATTAGGACTAGCCTGAGCACATGGTAACATCCTGTTTGGAAAAAATTAAACATTGGATGTGGTAGAACATGCTTTTAATCCCAGAAGGCAGACTCTGACTTCAACACCAGTCTGGTCTACACAGAAAAATTGCAGGCTGGCCAGGGCTACATAAAAGACTCTCTTTAAAAAACAAAAACAAACAAACAAAAAAAACAGAGAGAGAGAGAGAGAAAGAGAGAGAGAAAGAGAGAGAGAGAGAGACGCTAGATGCCCCACTCCAACATTAAAATGAGCAGCTCAACCCCTGGCACACATTAACTAATACGTGCCCCAGTTTGGACTTTGCCACGCGAAACAGAGAACACAGCTGCAGAAGGGCCTCTTCCCTGCTGGAGTGCACAGTCCTGCGCTCAGGAGATCCATGCCCAGTCCCGTGAACTACACGGCACCAAGTACAGCAGCTTTTAGCTCCTAAGCAACCAACCCTTCATCTGACCTAGGGGCTCCTGGCTATGAGACACCAGCATTCATGAGAAGTACCGGATGGAAACACGAAACTGGTCCATATTGCAAAATCAGTGAAAAGTGGTTATGTCCTGGATCTAAGATCCTGCTGATGCCAATGTGCCCACCCTCCTCCCACGTCACCTGGGCGTCAGCAGTAACTTTCTAGCCTCCTTTATATTCTTTTCTTTTATGGTAGTTTATCGGCTTGTGCGCATGAGCACTCACACGTGCCACAGAGTGCATGTGCCGGTCAGAGAACAGTTTTAGGAGCTCATGCTCTAGATTAGCTGACCTGCAATTCTCCTGTCTGTCTCCCGTTTCTCTGTAGGAGTGCCGGGGTGACAGACGCCACCACCGCATCTCTAACATCGGTTCTGGGAATCAAACTCAGGTCGTTGGGCTTGGCAGCCAGTATTCTTCCCTCAAAGCCACCAGCTTCTACGCTCCTGTCCTCTGGACCTCTGCAGTCTATTCTCTGCTCCACTAGTGCGTGTGTGTGTGTGTGTGTG
>JAQHUG010000098.1:603441-619087 GCA_028555095.1 Dicrostonyx torquatus
AAAAAAAAGAAATGGCAAATGGGATTACATGAAATTTAAATGTTTATGCATCTCAGTGGAAACAATTACAAGAGTAAGGAGACAAGCTACAAAATGGAAGAAAAATATTGCCAGCTATTTACTGGCCAAGGGATTGATATCCAGAATATGTAAAGAAAAGTAAAGCCACAAAAATTTTCAGTCAATAAATGGGCAAATTGTGCCAAGTTAGTGGTACAGATGTGTAGTCAACTACTCAGTCAGCAAAGACTGAATGGTCTCATGGCCTAGGCCTACCTGGACTGTAGAACCGGTTCCGACCAGCCAGGACTACAGAGCAAGACCCTATCTAAAAAGGAAACAGAAAAAGCAAATCACCACAGACAACAGCCAGGAAGGAGGGGCACACACACAGGTGTGGTGGGGGTGTAACTCGGCACAGCCGTTATGGAAGCCAATATGGGCATTCCGTGAAAAAGGAAGAAAAATGGAACGCTACATGATCCAGGGAGCCTAGACAAGTGTATGAGGACATCTAAGTCACACAGGCAGAGGTAGCTGACACTGTGGTTATGGGAACAGTATTCATAGTAGCTCAGCTACACAATTACCCAGGTGCCCATCACAAACAGATAAAGGAAGCAAGGCACATCCACAGTGGAGCTCTAGTCAGCCACAAAAGGTGGCACTGTATCATTTGCAGGAAAATGGATGGGACCAGAGATCACTGTGATGGCTGAAAGAAAGCGAATTCCCAATGATGTGCTCCACCTGTTTTCCTTCTTAGGCAAAAATTTAGAAAGTCTATAAAAATCATGTAACTTTTCAAGATTTTGAAGAATCCTGCATTGGAAATTCTATCTCACTCCAATATGTGTGTTTACATACACATACACACATACACATACATGAGAGTAGGGCTGGGGAAAGAGCAGAACCAGGAAAAGATGATAGGGTTAAGAATGTGTGATTAACCGGGGGCGGTGGTGGCACATACCTTTAATCCCAGAACTTGGGAGGCAGAGGCAGGCGGATCTCCAAGAGTCTGAGGCTAGCCTGGTCTACAGAGTGAGTTCCAGGACAGTCAGATCTACACAGACAAACCCTGTCTCGAAAAACCAAAAACAATAAATAACAAATAAATAAATTAATTAAAATAATGGGTAATGAAGATGAAATATAATCAAAGCAGATGATACACATATAAAAATGTCACAATACAGACCATTAATTTGTACAGTGAGTTATTTATACTATTTTTTAAAAGAGGAATATAAAAGCCATCCTTCTGAGGGGGACAGAGATTCCCCTGTACCCTGCGAGTGTCCCTACCAGCTAACAACACCTGCACACTCCTGACACACAGACGAAGCAGCGAACTCTGCAGTGTCGCCATCCCCCCCACTTCTGGGTTGCTTCAGGAGGTTTTCCATTTTATTAATGTAATAAAGTGTAGCTTTCACAGTTATCTACAGTATGTAATTGCAAATGCATGTTATTAATATTACCAGCGTGATGCTTGAGTTTGCTTTTCCATTAATAGAAACTCTGCATTTTATGCATTAATTATACAAAGAATTAATGATGACTTACACAAGTCAGTCTACATGGAGACCGTGTTGAAACAATTACACTGCCGGCCGAGCGCTCCTCTCTTTAGTAAAGGTGGTGTGCTGAACGGTGGCGTTAAGTGCGCACTGCTCCTAGACAGACGGGGATACTGGACGAGGAACAAATGAGCGCCCTCCTGTGAAAGCCAGTTTCACGAGAGGACAGTGGGCACTGAGCATGCCGACTTCTAACTCTTCTTACTGTTCAATTCTTGTAAAAAGTCCAGGTAAAGAGACTTGCATTTTGTCTTTATCCTTTGCAACGTTAAAACTGCAATGTCAACTCCAAACTCAAGGTGTCCAGGGCAGACCCACCCTGCTCTTATCCAGCCATCTTTCCATCACTGAGACAGCACCTTCATTAAACTCCAAAAGCTCAAGGACTGTGGAGCAGCTGCCCTGTCTTTAATTCATCCATGCCTTGTCGATTTTGCCTCCCAGTAATCTCTTGAATGTTCGCGCACCGCCACCATCCTAGCCACAGCCATACTCTGGCTTGAGCTTTACCATATATTTTACCTGAGCCCTGAAGTGGCCCTAAGCCGCGCTCCCCACATCCACCTCAGACCCATTTCAAATCCGGCCTCTCACTGTAGCAAGAGGAAACAAACAGAGACCTCTCTCTGCCGCAAACACTTCAGTGCTTTCTGCTGGTCTTGAGATAAACCTGACCCCCTTCTGCAGCCTACAAGGGTCTGCCTGTGTGGCTTGGCCTCCTCTAGCATTAGGCTTTGGCTGACCTCGATGACCTCTGAGTGTCCCAGCACCTAGTTCCCTGTCCCAGGAACTTAGAAGAACTGGCTCAGCTCAGATTTGGTGGTGAACTTCAACATTTTCTCAAGGACCCTTGCTAGGTCAAATTCCTTATTATTCTTACAGCACCTGCTACCTCTGTCTCACCCTGCAATGTTATAACTGCTCGCGTTAGTATTTCACTGATACCTACTTCCCTCAACTATCTGAATTGCGCAAAGACACCATCTCTTTCTAATCCCTGGTTGGGTGGATAGGTGGGTTGGTGATAGGTGGTTTGCTGGTTGCCTCCTAAGTTAGTTGGTTTTCTGGTTGGCTTATTGGTTAATCGGTTGTTGAGTGAGCGAATTAAGAAACAGATGACTCACAAACAGAACTTGGTGCCAGGTTTTATAAGAATCAGGGAGGCCAGGCTTGGGGGCTCGTGCCTTTAATCCGAGCACTCCGGAGGCAGAGGCAGGTGGATTTCTGAGTTCGAGGCCAGCTTGATCTATAGAGCAGGTTCCAGAACAGTCAGGGTTACACAGAGAAACCCTGTCTTGCAAAAAACAGCCACAAAAAAAAAAAAAAGAAAAAAGAAAAAGGAAAAAAGAATCATAGACTCTGACACCAGACTGCCTGGGTTTTGGGGTTTGATTTGTTGTTGTTTAGGGGGGTGAGACAGGCACTCTGTCTTTATATAGCCCTAACTGTCCTAGAACTTACTATATAGACCAAGCTGACCTCAAACTCAGAGAGCCACCTGCTAGAACTAAAGGCATGTGCCCCACTCTAGGCTGAGACTTGCTGGTTTTGAATCTGGTTCTCCTTGAACTACCACAGACACATTTTATAACGGTCTCTACTTAAGTTTCTTTAGCTGTAAGATAAAGGTCATCATAATATGTATCTTACGGTGGCTACTTAGTTACATTTAAGGGAGCTGATGTGTATAAAGGCACACTGGACAGTGCCTGGAACATGATAACCACATACATGTGCCACTGCGATGTCATTTCACAGGACAGTCCAACTATACCATTGCTTTGGTTAGCCATCATCATTAATGCCATCTGTACAGACTTTTGCTTTTGCAGGACAAACAATAAGAGACTACTAAAAGACAATTTTTAATTATATGTTTATTATTTTTTAGACTATGTGTGTTCCTGTCTGTCTGTCTGTCTGTCTGTGCATATGAGTGCTGGTCCTCTGGAAGCCAGAGTGTCCGATCCCTCTGGAGCTGAGTTTTTAAGTGGTTGTGAGCCACCCACCATAGATGCTGGGAATTGAACTCAGGTCTTTTGTAAGGGCTGGATACGCTCTTAAATGCTGAGCGCCGGCTCAGCATGTGCAAGGCCCTGGGCTTGATCCCTAGTAAATAATAAATAAACAGATAAAACTGGGTTCTTCAAGCATATGACTAGAGCAGCTCAAATGGCAGTAAGGATCTTCTAGAAACTCCTTTCACAAGGATGGACTAGACCTCACCAGAGTCATCAGACCTGAAGGGAAGTTGGTGCGGAGAGAAAGGGAGATAGCCAGGCCAGCCAGCAGCTGCCACACCCCAGCCACTCAGTCAGGCCTTTCCTGTGGGTTGTTTGGCTGAACAAGCACACCCTCTGCCTCGGCCCGTATTACAGATTGGTCTCTGGCAGTGAGGAGGTCACGTCTGCTGAAGGTGCCACAGCCATAGACAGCAAGTCCCACACAGAAGCCCCAGGTTGATAGAGTGTCGTCTATCCCTCTCTGTTTCATTGCAAACCAGTTCCCAAATCTCTGTCCTTGTTAGAATCCTAGCTCCTTTTCTGCCCACATGTCTCTTCCCTGTCATCTTCTAGAACAGTAGACTTTATCTCCATTCTCAGTTTTATTGTCTTTTCCTACTCTTCCACAGTGACCTTTTTTCCCAGCTTGTCTTTGGGCCAAGGACATGTTTATCGGATACACTGCCCTGCTCTCTGACCCTCCCGCTACATATGCTCAGGACCTTCTAGAGTCTGACATTTGACTAAAATATGCATGTAAATTTGGTCTGGATCACTGACAACTACATAGTGACCCGACAGCCTTCTGTATTCAGGAGCCAAGCTGCCATCAAGGGTGACAAATGACACCCACCTAATGACCACAGCAACTCACTGTCCTGTTTAAAGAAACTATTTAGCAAAGCCAAGGTTAAAACCACATAACGAATAGATGAAGGGCTCTGTTGCGGGGCTCCACGCTTTGGCGTACACGCCAACTACTGGGAAATAGCTAACGCTCATAAACAGATCTCCAGTTTTTAAATTTTCTTCCTTGAAACAGCTGCAAAATATCTAAGTGGAGGTTGTTGGAGGCCTTACAAACACTCTCCTTTAAAGCCTTCAGCTAAGGTCTGATGAGACAGTGTGGACCCCTTCTCTGGGCGCTTGGAAGGTAGAGGCAGAGAGATCAGGAGTTCAGCTGCCAACCTCAACTATGAAGCCAGGCTGGGCTGCACAGTGTGATTCTGCCTATAAAAGAGCTAAAGAGATGGCTGAGCAGTTAAGAGCACTTGCTGCTGTTACAGAGGACCTAAGTTCAGTTCCCAGCGCTCTCATTGGGCAGCTCACAATCCCGTGTAACTCAAGTTCCCGGGAATTCCACGCCTTCTGACCTTTGAGGGCATCTACACTCACGTGCACACACCCCCACACTGACACAGACACACGAATAAAAAGAATAACATTAATCTTTTGAAGTAAGTAAGGGGTGTAGTTCAGAGGTAAAACAATAATCTGGGCTCGAACACAAGTACCATAAAAATAAAACAAACAAACAAAACCCAATAAAAATCAAAACGCACACAGGATTGCCGTTTTCATGACTAAAAATAGTAAGAGTCTGTCATGGAGCCTGGCCCATTTTAGTTTTATGCTAACATGTGATTCATCCTTAGGAAGGGAATGTCAGTAAAGACATCCGTCCGAGGGGCTATAGCTGACGGAGCTCATGTCCAGCCTCCTTGAGGGGACACAATGAGGAAGGCAGGAGTCTCCCTGCAATCTGTGGGAAACAGGGTGAACAGAGAAGCACACAGCTTGGTGCACAGCTGCTCAGGCACACAGCGCAGTGCACAGCTGCTCAGGCAGCCCTCTGTGAACCCTCTGCGTAGGAAACGAAGAGGAAGGAGGCGCGGAACCTTCAAGAAAGCCGCAAGCTCGAATTTAGTGGCCCAGGATGTTTGCAGCTGCCTGGGGTAGGGTGGCGGTGGGGGAGTGGTACCTACTCAGCCAGCCAGCCAGCCACACCACTCACCCCTCGTGATCTCATCTGATTAATATGTAACCAAAGAAGCGAAAGACCTTCCACAATCTGCAAGTCTCGGCAGTTCTGAAATTCCTTTTAGGCTGGAAGCAATCGCCAGCAAGGCCTCTTCCACTCTGACGTATTTATTCTTCCTCTTCAGAGTCAAACCATTCCAGGAGGTGAGTGAAAAAATACAGCAAAAGCAGCCTGCTTGTCTGCGGTATTTACATGGTTTACATACCCTGGAAATATGTAGCTTATTAATGACTGATTTCCCAGCCTCTTCAATAAGCGTTTTTATTAGCATGACACTCCTTAACTTACAAGTGTCAAGGCATTGTGCCCTGTGCGTGTCTCCTTTATGATATTTAATATAAAGATAGAGCAGTATTTATGTCCCTCACAATCAGAGAACGGATTGTTTTAAGGTTATACAGCCTAGATGCGATAAAGAAAGAAGGAAGCGTACAAAATGATAAATATTTTCATTAAAAACTTTAAAACTAAAAGTTCAAAGATATGTTCTCCTCTCTTATTTCTTGTCAAAACATGACTTAAGACCCAAAACTAATCTACTTTCAATTTTATTCCATATTTCAGTGCTGTCAGAGTGCTCAGCAGAGAGCATTGCAATGCGATCATTTTTTATTTTGTTGATGTTACCGACAGCTTTATTTCACAAAGCAATCTTATACTATGTCTGGCAGTAGCAGGGCCTAGAGGTCAAATAGTCTATCCTTACAGGTAGAGAGCTTATTAAATGGCGTGTCTATTAAACCCGATGGACAACATAAAGAAACATTTCAGCAAAATACTTTTAACATAGTTCAATGAAGATACGGCTCAAAGGGGCAGTAAATAATTTAAAAGGAGACCAATGGGAAACTCGTTCCATTTTTTTTTTTTAACAGCAGCTTCAAATTATGTTTCAAACAGAGCGGGTAGAACAGAAAGAGAGAAAGAAACAAAAGCTACAGAGACCAGTACAAGTTCTAGCATTCTTGCAGGATGGCTACTTTCCCTAGAGGGTATTGAAGCGTGCAGTGCCTCAGCCCAAAGCGAAACACAACTCATCAGCAATTCTCCACCACAAAGTTCATTTAGAAGAGTCCAGCTAGCAGGCATGGTAGCACAGCCTGTGAGCCCAGGGCGAAGCATCCGGAGCTCAACACCAGCCTGCACTACACTAGGCCCTGTCTCTATATAAGTAAATAAACACAATCTAGTCATAAATGGTATATAATCGTGGATGAAGATAACTTGAGGGAGGGGGAGTCTCATGTAGCCCTGGATGGCCTGGAACTTGCCATGTAGACCAGGCTGGACTTGAATCCACAGACAACCCCTTGCCTCTGCAAGATTTAAAGGTATGCACTACCACATATGGCAATAACATTTTTGTTTCGTTTTCTGTTTTTTTGAAATAGGGTTTCTCTGTGTAGCCCTAGCTGTCCTGGAACTTGCTCTGTAGATCAGGCTGGCCTCAAATTCACAGAGATCTGCCTGCCTCTGCCTCCCAAGTACTGGAATCAAAGGCGTACACCACCGCCGCCTGAGAGGCAGTAACATTTTTAAAAGCCTCTTTCTGGTGCTTGTTTTAGAGAATAGTCATTTTAAAATTACTTTGATAGATCATAACCCAGCACTTGGGAGGCAAAGGCAGGAGGAACTCTGTAAATTCAAGGCCACCCTGGTCTACATATCAAACTCCAGCTCAACCAGAATTACATAGAGAGCCCCATCTCAATCTATATCTATATATATGCATATCTATGTAGATCTCTATAGATAGATATATAGATATATAAATTTAGATAGAGGTAGATGATAGATACATACATACATATTATATATGTCTCTAGATCAAGACAAAGTTTTACTTCTAAGAAAAGTGACTGACTGGAGTCTTTATGGACAATATGTATTCACTTATTGAGTAGATCTGGTATGAAAACATAGATGTGGGGTTGATGCAGCTCAGACAAAAAGTGCTTGTTCACGGTTCTCAAGACCCTGAGGTCCATCCGCATCACTACAGGGGACAGAGAAGTGTCCGTGCAATTACACAGGATTCTAAAAGAAAGTATTCGTAGTCTTTTTAATTACATGTAGGTGTGTGTATCTGCATGTAGATAGATGCACATGAGTGCAAGTGGGAGGAATCAGGTCTCCTGGAGCTGGAGTTACAGACAGCTGTGGGTCATGTGACATGGGTGCTGGAAACCAAGTTTGGGTCTACTTGGATTACAGCAAGTGCCCTTAGCCACTGAGCCACCTCACTGGTCCCCAAGAGTGGGATTTTATTTTAGATTTCCCTGGTGAGTCCTTAACTATAAATGTATTTATAAATCAAACTTACCATTATTTTAATCATTATTTAGTTTTTCGTCCTCTGTATGCTAAAAAGGGAAGAAAAGAAGGAAGGAAGAAAGGAAGGGAAAGAGGAAGGGAGAGAGAGAGAAAGAAATAAAGAAAAGGAGAAAGAAAGGAAAGAAAGAAAGAAAGAAAGAAAGAGAAGGCAGGAAGGAAGAGAAGGCAGGAAGGAAGAAGGCAAGCAAATAAAAGAAACAGACTCTACAAGATAAAATGGCAGCCCCACCATCACATGCAGGCTGTGAGTTCCCACCAAGATGACGACCAGCATCTGCACTGTCAGTAAAGGTGAGCATGAACACCACATGAAATCAGATGCCCAGTCTCTCACCAGGAAATCGGCTCCCTGGTCTCTTGCCAAGAATATAAACTGCTTGCTGTAGGGTTATCGGTAGATTTGCCTGGTGGGATAATTAATAAGGCTCAGAAACATAAAGCCTGAGCTGTTACTGTTGCCAGTCGCTCCCCTCCCAGCGTCGCTCCAGCCTCTGTCCTTGCTTCAGCACACGGTAAATCATCTACCTAAATGTATTTGCACCCAATCATTTTTTAAAGTCACAATCTTTGTAGTGTCAACTTGTCAAGGGTCAAAGGGAAGAACAGGCAAGATTCCCAAATCAATCTGCTTGTAGAAACTGTCTCGTTTCATTTCAAATTACCTGCTGTGGTGGACGCCAGGTACGGACAAACTGCCTTCCTCCATAAACCATGACAGCCTGGGTCGAACTTCTGCGATCATTCATAAGGGCCCAGTCATGTCGCTTCTGTCATTAACTACTCTTAAACGGCTCTGCAGGGGTAAATGATCTTGCAGGGCAGCCACAGATATAAATACTGTTTGGACAGTTTAATGTCAAGAGACAACTCCTCTGGGATTAAAACTGTGTAACCCAATAAGACGACTGCCCATACGAGGATTACGGTGCTTTGGTATTATGATGGGAAGTCATATCTTTACATATGTTTTGTGTGAGGGAGCCCATCGCAAGCTGAGCGCCGTTCATCCACATTATGCAACGACATAGCACTTTAACACACAGCGTCTCAGCCGTCCAGAAAGTGTTCTTGCGCGGCTGACACGTTGTCCTTGTGAGGCTGACCAGAAAATGAAAGCATAGGATGATGTGAGCCTTGCAGAGCTCAACGGGCTATTAAAGAGCTAGAGCTGTCCGTGAAATCAGCCAGATACAACCTGTGCTCCGATAGCCAGCAGCTCAGACAGTCCATCGCCATCTTGGCTTCGCCGTGGTGGTAAAATGCTGGAATGCCTAAATTACCAACTGCTATTTATCAAACACTCAGTATATGTTGAACACTGTGTGAAGGACTGGATGCGTGTGACCTTGCCAAAATTCATCTCCTAATGAGGAATCTGTTTTAATCTCAGATTAAAGGTAGCAAGGCTGTGAATCAGAACTGGCAATCATTCGCCTCAAAAACAGGAACAAATTTTGTTTGCGACTGGAGAAGTTGACATTGATGCTATGCCGCCTCCATCACCATCTGCCCCTGGGAGGAATTTTACTTGCTTGACATATGAAGATCACACAGTATAAATAAACGGCTCTGCCTTCTTTAACATGCATGCTATGTACAAAATCCTTTCCGAATCACTAAAAGGAAAGCGTTGCTTAGTTACTCGGAGCTGCACTGAGCTGAATCAAGTGGATGCAAGAATCCCTCTCTGGGAACATGAGGACTTTCCAGAGGGTACGTGGGCATGGAACTTTTAAGGAAATCAATTTCAAAATACTCAGTGTCCATATGTTTTCTTTCCTAAAATTAATCATCCTGAGAAAATATGCTAATCTACACTTTCTACCCCAAATCACAACAGATGTTCCCCAACCTACTTCAAACGAAACACCCCCTCCAAACCCAACTCTTACCCCACCCTGAGGGTGAGAGCCTCACCTTACCCAAATTTCTTCACCAATCCATCCCCCCAAAAGAGATGTGTCAATCAAAAGTCTTCTGTGCTTAAACCTCATCTATCAAAGGCAATAGATCTATAATGTTCTGATCAGTTTCTGATGATACCTCCATGCGGAAGGAAGTCATTGGCTTTTCGAGCCCCCCCGTTAGTCTAGGATACTCGTGTAGCTAGCTGCTCAACAGCGAATAAGTGAGACAACCAGCACAGGACATAGGTCTGTGGGGGAAAGAGAATGGAAATACAGTTCCAAAGGGAAAAATATAGGAGAGCTTTGAGTATTTTTTAATTTGTTTATTTTTATTTTGTGTGCACTGGTGTTTTGTCTGCATTTATGTCTATGTGAGAGTGTCAGAGCCCCTGGAACTGGAGTTACAGTCTTGAACTGTCATGTGGGTGCTGGGAATTGAACCCAAGTCCTCTAGAAGAGCAGCCAGTGCTCTTAGCTGCTGAGCCATCTCTCCAGCTCCCAAGGTTTAATATTTTTAAATGGGTGTTGGTGAATAAAAACAAAATCACTGTGAAATTCATATTCCTCTGCATTCATCTCAACTACATTTCTCATCAGAAGCAGTTTGGACATTTGGGACCGCTGTTTGCTGTCTAGTCATTGGATGTCAGCAGCGCTCTTGGTCTGTGCACGCATGTAAACACGCATACACATACATACATATGTGCATGTACATAGTGTGACCTCTAAAACACATCTCAACACATGCCAAGCAATGGCAGCACACGCCTTTAATTCCAGCATTTGGAAAGCAGAAGTAGGCTGATCTCTGTGAGTTCAAGGCCACCCTGGTCTAGAGAGTGAGTTCCAGTTCAGCCAGAGCTGTTACACAGAGAATCCTTTCTCAACAAACCAAAAAACAACAATAACAAAAAAAAAAAAAATCTTAGCACATTGCCCAGGGTAAGAAAGGGAGAGTGCACTTAAAGAAGCAATATGGTGGATTTATTCAATTTTGGATATTAAATTTATTCACATGAACTTCCAATTAAAATTGTGCAAAACAGTGTATAATTTTGTTTGTTTGTTTGTTTTGATTTTTCAAGACACAATTTCTCAGTGTAGCTCTAGCTATCCTGGAACTAGCTCTTGTAGACCAGGCTGGCCTCGAACTCACAGAGATCCGCCTACTTCTGCCTCCTGAGTGCTGGGATAAAGGCGTGTGCCACCACTGCTCAGCCTGCATAATTGTTAATTAAAAAAAGTATTCTTGTTGTGTGGGCACCCGTCATTGGAAAGTGCGTTTCTGTGCATGTTAGAGAATTTTTTTTAATTTATTTGATTTTATTTTATCTATATGAGCGCTGTGTCTGATTGTACATATGTAAACCGTGTATGTACAGAGCCCACGGAGGCCATAATGAAGCTGGTAGACTTCTGGAACTGGAGTTACAGATGGTTGTGAGATGCCATATTGAGGTTCAACCTGAAGGTCAGAAAAACAAAACAGCCAGTCACTGACTCTTACCTCTACCTCAGTCCGAAATGGTGATCCTACCTCCAGGAATCTCAGAATGAGACTGTGTTGGAGAGCTGTCTCTTCCCATCTTATATTCCTCTCTAGGGCTGGGTTTAAAGGCGTGTACCACTACTGCCTGGTTTCTATGGCAAACTAGTGTGAACTGTGTCACCACTGCCTGATCTTCAGGCAAGCTTTATTTATTAAAATACAAATGAAATAACTCACATTAAGTAAGTGCAGGGAACTGAATTCAGATCCTCTGCAAGAGCAACCAGCACTCTTAACCAAGGAGCATTTAAGTACACTGGCTGCTCTCCCAGAAGCCTCAAGTTCAGTTCTCAGCACCATGTGGCATATGGCAACCAGGGGATTTAGCGCCCTCTTGTGGCCTCTACATGCACTGGTACACATACCTGAAAGCAAAACTCATAAAATTTTTAAATCCACGGGTGGTGGTGGTGCACACCTATAATCCAGCACTCAGGTGGCAGAAGCAGGTGAATTTCTGTGAGTTTGAGGACAGCCTGGTCTACAGGGTGAGTTCCAGGACAGGCTCCAAAGCTACACAGAGAAAGTCTGTCTCAAAAAACAAAACAAAACAAAATAAGTCCACACCTCCTAATAGTGCCACTTCCTTTGGACCTATGGAGGCCATTTCCATTGAAACCACTACACTGTTGATGCCTCCCTCCTTGTGTTTTGTTGGTGAGCAAGTAAGGAAACAGGTTTGCTGGCTTCCTGTAAAATCTAGATAACAGTACATAGTTGGGGCAGGGGTTTGGGAGACAGCCAGCCCCCAGGTCCTGGGAACACTCAGCCATCTCCCAGCTCTCTGAGCCCAGGTCTTCTGCTGGCATAGAAGTTTCCCAAATCAGAGACTGATTTTATCTTCTCTCCTCTCCCCTCCCATCTGAGGTGCCCAGCCCCCAGCCTGAAGCCAGTAATTAGCTCATTCGCACACAAAAACAAACAAAAAGTATCTCACAACATCTTAAGTTTACTAGTTTGACATTCCTCTTTACCTGAGTGTGGTCCAGGAACCTCAGGCAACATCAAAGTGGCAACTGTGGAGATATTAACAGCCTAGAGGGGTGGAGTGGAACAGTGCATAGGAGGTACTGTTTAGAAAAAAACCTAATCAGGGTAGTGTATTATCTGCAGGGACTTCAAAATGGACTGAGCATACCTCAGCTGGGCTTGACTGAACGGGACCCTGTGGCAGGAAGACAGATGGTACTGTGTCTCCTCAAGCATAGCCCGGCTTCCCTGGCTGACTTTCTCACCATTGTTGCTTTTGAAGGACAGGATGGTTGGGGCCAGGAACGCTTCAGGAAAATGTACTTATCCCAAATCGGCTGGCTCTAAGATGGCCACCAGAGCAACAGCCAGACAAGGTTTAACTGCCTTGTAATCCATCTCCTGGCTAAATGGCACACTCTCCAGCACCATGACAGTTGACAATTGCCGTGGCAATGGTTGCAAGGGACTATAAAGAGAACAAGAGGCTGCACCAGAATTCCCAGAAAAGAGATGCATGTCACCACGAGCTCTTCGCCCTTTTCCGCAGTCCTTCCTCTTGAAACCGTATCCCTCCCAAGCCCAAAAGTTAAGACATGGATTTGCAAGTTTGCTCTCATTTCTTCTGTTCTTTGTCAATAAGAAGTCCATCCATTTCACTATTTACTGGCTGCTCAGTCTTAGTATTGCTTTCACCATTTGAAAAGGGAGAAGGGGGGGGGGGCTGGAGAGATGGCTCAGTGGTTAAGAGCATTGCCTGTTCTTCCAAAGGTCCTGAGTTCAATTCCCAGCAACCACATGGTGGCTCACAACCACCTGAAATGAGATCTGATGCCCTCTTCTGGCCTGCAGGCAGACACACAGACAGAATATTGTAAACATGATAAATAAATATTAAAAAAAAATAAAAATAAAAAAAAGAAAGAAAGAAAACGGAGAAGGGCCAGTCTGGAGACAAAAACACAATAACAAATCAGGCTGAGGGGATTTGAGGGCATCCTGGGCTACAAAGTGAAGTACATGTGAAGGCCAGTCTGGACGACAAGGAAGACCCTGTTAATAACAAACAAAGACCAATCTGATAGCAACTGATGTGGGATGCCTTCTGTATGCTGTGAATATGTGTTGCTTTTATTGGTTGATGAATAAAGCTGCTTTGGCCTATGACAGGGCAGAATAGAGCTAGGTGGGAAAGCCAAACTGAATATAAGGAGAAAGAAAGCAGAGTTGAGGGAGGGAGAGACCAGCAGCCCCTGGAGAAGCAAGATGTGAGGTAATAAGCCACGAGCCTTGTGGTAAAATATAAAATAATAGAGATGGGTTAATTTAAATGTAAGAGCTAGTTAGTAATAAGCCTGAGCCATCAGTCAAACTTTTATAATTAATATAAGCCTCTGAGTGTTATTTGGGAACTGGTAGTGGGAGAGAAACCTCCAGTTACAAGCAACTAGAAATCACTAACCCTGTTAGGGGGAACAAGTCTGACTCTAGGCTGGGTGTGGTCTCCTACTCCAGTATACCAGCCCTTAGAAAGTAGAGGTAGCAGAGGATCAGGGGCCAGCATCCCAGATCAATGGATTTAAGATCAATCCAGGCTACATGAGACCCTGTCACAAAAAATAGGAACAGCAGAAGATGCAGATCAGTTGGTGGAATGCTTGCCTAGTAGTTTATACACAAAGTAGTGGGTTCAATCCCCAGTACATAAATGGGGTGTGGTGGCTCATGCCTGTAATCCCAGCAATGGGGAAGCAGAGGCAAGAGGATCAGAAGTTCAAGGTCATCTTCAGGTCATATTCATATATAAATATATTACATATGTATATAATACTATATATGTATGGAGAATGTTTCTCCCATATGTGGAATCTTAAAAAAAGAAAAGGGACAGAGGGACTGCTTAGGAATGGGGAGATAAATATGATCAAAGTACATTGTATGCGTGTATGAAACCATCTTAATGAAACGTGGCCTAGCATAATGACCTGTGCCTGTAATTCCAGCACTTAGGAAATTCGAGGCTAACCTGAGCTATGACAGAGAGACCTGTCCAAAATAAATAAATAAATAGAACACATATAAAATCTGTTAATGAGGCCCACTAACATATATATAATTAATACTTTCATGATTTCTTTTGCTGCTTTTGTTGTCTGAGATGGGGTCTTATGATGGTGCCCAGGTTGCCCTAAACCCTTTGATCATCCCTGTCTGCCTCCATGACGCAGAATTAGAGTTTGTCACAGTGGGCTTTACCCCCATCCTTTGCAGACTGGCTCCCCTTCCCAGGACCCTCCTCCCTGTCCTATGAGAAAGCTCTGCTTATGCAGCACTTAAGTCACCTGGGCCCCACTTGCCCCATGCTCAACCACTGTGGAAAGGGTGTGTGGTTACTGGCTTCCCTCAGCCCGCAGGAGTCTGCCTCACTTGTACCGCTGCAGACAGGCAGGCCAGCTACCACAACTGCACCTTCCAGTATTTGCCTTGAGAAGGAACTTTCCCTGTGGCTAGCTCCTCACCAGTAAACTGAAATGAGGTGACCAGGTGTCAAACTCCGTGTCTCAAGGCTGCAGAGTTTGCTTGCGGGTGGCATCCCGTTCTTACTGGCTTGACAAAGTAGGGAGCCATGTTACAACAAGGAATTGAGTGGCCTCCAAGTGGAGGAAGTGGGGCCAGCCACCAGACCACAGCCAAGAAAAGGAGGCAACTTGAGAAGAACCGAGTTCTGCCAATAACACCATTAGTTGGGAAGTATTTATTTCCCCAGCAAACCTCCGACAAAGGCCACCGGCAATTGCGTGCTGTACACGCCCAAACTCCTGCCCTCAGAGGCATTAGCACAAATGACACCACTATGTTCAAGATTGCAGTGTACCCAGAGGCCAATAACTAATGCACCTGCCAACACAAGAGCAGATCGCTATTGTCACAGAGTGGGGAATCCGGGCTGGAAGGCAAAAGCAAGTGTCTACCACTGTCCCTATTCCAGATGGCATGTCTGACATCTCTAGCCTGGGGTTTCCCTGAACCGCATAGAGAGCAAATTTTTTGCATACAGATTTTGGGGAAATCAGTTCCCTTAACTACCAAAAACACATGCTTGAAGATCAGAGTGCAGAGCTAAACCACTAGTTAGCCATAGAGGCCAGGCAGTGATGGGTGCCTTTAATCCCAGCACTCAGGAGACAGAGGCGGGAGGAGCTCTGTGAGTTCAAGGCCACCCTGGGTAACACAAGAACTATCCAGTCTAAAAGAGA
>JAQHUG010000098.1:683518-710946 GCA_028555095.1 Dicrostonyx torquatus
AGTGCTGGGATTAAAGGCGTGCGCCACCACCGCCCTCTTTATGGTTTCTTTACCACGAAGGACCCTGCTTAAAGCAAGCAGGCACCCCCCCTAGAATAAACACCCCTCTGATGGTACTCACGGGCTAACACTTTTGGACGGCTACGTGTCCTTGTCCGGCATGTGTAAAAATTAATTGTAATTTTTTTGAGACAAGGTTTTACTATAAAGCCCAAGCTGACCTCAAACTGAAATGACCTCCTGAGCAGGTGCTGGAATTACCCACCATGCCCAGATTCTGGATCCAGTTGTAAAGCTCTCTATATGGATCTTCCATAAGGCTAAGTAAGACTTTGGAAGACGAGACAGCACAGCAGTTTCACAGGTCTACCAGGGTACAGGCTCAAGCCAGAGGGTTTCCGTCTGTCCCATACCTGTTCTTCACTAGAGATGACCTGTGACCATCAGTGAGTTAAAGCTCATGGTTAGACACCAGCAGCCTACACTCTCTTCTGACAGACGCACTTTTTAGCCTCTTTGGGGTCTTGACACGAGTCACCTCTCGCAGCGCTTCCGTGTTTACACGAGCAGACGTTCACCGTCACTTACAGCAGGAGATGTATTTGTTTATCTAAATTCATCACTAGACTTCTTGGTGTTTTTTTTTTTTTTTTTTTTTTGAGACAGGGTCTGAGTTATAACTCTGGCTGGTCTGCAATTTGCTTTGCAGACTAGGTTGGCCTTGAATTCAGAGATCTGCCCACTGAGTGCTGGGAATAAAGGTGTGTGCCACCGTTTCTGCATTTTTGTGTTTCGTTGCTGTTTTTCCTCGAGACAGGGTTTTTGTGTGCGTGTGTAGTCTTAGCCGTCCTGGAACTCACTGTGTAGATCACGCTGACCTCAAACTCCACCTGCTTCTGCCTCCTGATACTGGGATTAAAGGCATGAACCACCACCTCCACCCAGAAATGTTTTGATTTTGAAGTGGAGTCTTACTATGTTGCCTAGTCTGGATTTGAGTTTTATTTGCCTGTCTTCTAAATTGCTGGGATCACATGCATGGGCCACAACGCCCGGCTTCCCACCACAGGAATTTGGGGACTGAACCAGGGCCTCATGCATGCGAAGTAAGCACTCTCGCTCCCATCCTCAGGCCCTCTAGCACTGTGGACAGTGAACCAAATCAACCAAGTCAAGCTATAAAATTATCAAAAACATTTCAACCACCTCTAACTTAAAAGTGATGCTATATTTAAAAAATTATTAAAAGTTAACATTTGATTATGAGTGTCGTATACCAATAGGCTTCACATAATTTAATGCTTTTACAGAATGAACGATAGGAACACTAGCACTTCCCAAGTATGAGCCAACTTTCTGATTTTTGTTTCACTCTGTTCAAAAAAATACACTTGAAGAGACTGCTTTCTAAGATGGGAGGGGATGGTTCAGATTGGCTTCAAATTCAAAATCTGCCTGCCTCAGCCTTCTAAGCACCGGGCACCCACTGACCAGTTGAGTACAAAAAAAAAATACACACACATACACACCCTTTTCCTTAGTATATTCAAATTATTTAATTTTGTCTTGGAATAGACATTTCAGTTTACCAAATGAAACAATTCTTTATTTGAAAAGCCTGCTCTTTAATTTACATTTAGTATACACCCAAAGTGCTGGGCATTTGAAAGCCTCGGGAAGATGTGGTTTGTCTTGAAACGGGAAACCAGATACTGTTTATAACTTACATGAACAAGGGATTCAAAAAGTAATCAGTTTTTGGAGCTCAGTTTCTCAGTCCTCAGAAGCCAGGTTTCAGCCGTGGTTGGTATCCTGCTGATAGGCCCAAATTCCCTTTCTCATCACAACCCTCATTAATCTTATTTATTGTGGAGCAAGGTCCCCACCATCAGCTCTTGCTAGTATTGTTTGAAAAAAGCCATTCTTTAATAAATATATATATATATATATATTTCCAGTAATGGAAAAAAAAGTATATTCAGTTCCCAGTAATTTGTGTTCTAACTACCTTATTACAGAGCAAGAGCATGGGTACGGGAAGTGAGATAAATATGATCATCTAAATCACTATTTACATGTGGCGGACCAACCATCACTGATCAAAGGCAGCTCTCTATACATTTGGAACTTCTGCTCTCCCGGCTGTCCAGATCCCCAGCTATTTCGGCACTGAGCAACACTGAAACCAGCACTTCAGGCTGCTCCAAGGCGACTTCTGCTCTTCACTTCCAGATGGAGCAATTGGCTCAGCTGGCCGAGTGACAACATATTCCAAAGCGAAGCTTTCTGACTAAACTACAGAATGTATGTCTATTTCTTATGTGGAAATCTGAAATGTTATTTCCATAATTGAATGTCGTGGGAAGTCTTAAAATTATTTCATTGTATAACCAATTTCTATAAATTTTTCCTTGTGCATTATAGAAACTTCAGTTACATTTGTAAATGAGTTGACAGACTTTAAAGGCAAAAAGTATTTTCATTCTCATTTTTTTTTTCTGGATACAGGAGCTATGTAGCTCAGGTTGGCCTTGAACTCTTGATCTTTCCATCTCAGCCTAAGTGCTGCTGGGACTACACGTGTGCATCACTACGTCAATATGATTTAGATGTTTAATGAGATCAAAGAGGAAATAAAATGAAAAATTATGTTGCATTAAACATGCTAGGCCTCAAGTACATTTTAATCTTCAAATATTGGCCCTGTAATTCACTAGTAGTAACCCACTGTCCACTTTGTCATTATTACCAGTCTTCCAAACAAATTTAACTCACAACTCGCCAAGTTTTATAAGGAATCAATAGGAAGCAAGGCCATTAATATTCATCTCGCCTGCTGGGCAGACAGAAGTAGAGGCAGAGGAATCTCTGAGTTGGAGGCCAGTCTGGTCTACAGAGTGAGTTCCAGGACAGACTCCAAAACACAAAATCACCCCGGGATCCTCTCTGTCTCAACAGCTATACAACTCTGTTTTGTGAGCTCTATTTGAAGTTCATAGATTAGTACCTCAGAAAAGTACTCATCTATGTTTAGTGTAATCATTACCTTTTTTTTAAATTAAAAATGAGGCTACTGAAAACAAAATGCAATGACTTTGAATTACCCTATGCCAATTCTCTTTAAAGACCAAATTAGCAGGGAAGATGGTCAAGACACATATCCCCAACTACCCCAAACATGGCTGTGCAGACACCGGCACTCAGTGGGCTTTAGGATAATTCAACACTTAGAATTCACACAGCTGCCCCCAAATCAAAAGAAATGAAATGTCTTACAACAGGATCCTAACTCAATTTTAAGATGCAAAATGAAAGTGGCCTAGGCTGGCCTCAAACTCGCAGCAATCCTCCTGCTCTCACCCTTCCAAGTTTTGGAATTTCAAGCCCAAGCTACCACGCCCTGCTGGGGAGACTTCTAATACAAGTGGAAAACAATGTTCAGACCAATTAAAGCTGATCCGCATTTAAGACATCCCAAGTCATCTTTCTACCCTTACGGCGCATTCAGTTGTTATGGGTCACTAAGTCAGATCCTAAAATCCACAGAAAGGCTAAGACATCCCAAGTCATCTTTCTACCCTTACGGCGCATTCAGTTGTTATGGGTCACTAAGTCAGATCCTAAAATCCACAGAAAGGCTTTCCAGCTCAATTCATAAACCAATCAAGGTCCTGGGCCGCCTCTTCATGGGGATCTACCATGACACCTATGTGCAACTCTTACTGTGAAAAGGGAACTCTCGGTGCTTGCTCATGCCTTTCGTAGGAAAGAGGTGGTTTTCCCATGACCAAACAAGAAGCGTGCTGCTGCTGAGCTCAACTTTGCAATCTACTCTAAACTCTGAACCTCAAATCAACACTGAGATTTTAAACGGGACTCATACCAAACTCACTCAACACTTTACATCTCAGCTCTTGTTTTCTTTTTTCTTTTTTGGTTTTTCGAGACAGGGTTTCTCTGTGGCTTTGGAGCCTGTGCTGGAGCTAGCTCTTGTAGACCAGGCTGGTCTTGAACTCACAGAGATCTGCCTGCCTCTGCCTCCCGAGTGCTGGGATTAAAGGCGTGCCCCACCATGGCCTGGCTTCTTGTTTTCTTTTTAGAGATGGTTTCACTAGGGAGCTCTGGCTGTCTGAACTCACTCTGTAGACCAGGCTGGCCTCAGACTCACAAAGATCCACCTGCCTCTACCTCCTGTGTGCTGGGATGAAAGGCGTGTGCTACCACTGCCTGGCTTTTTTTTTTTTTTTATCCCATTTTAAACCTTGGTTTTCCAGTGGATAATTCTTGTATGACACTTTTTTAAAAGTCAAAATAGCTGAGGATATAGGTCATTGGTAGAGCATTAGTCTACTTCAGTGCAAGATCCTGGTTCAAGTTCCAGTAGCACAAAATAAACGGTGGAACACACAAAGGAACTAGTCACAACTTAAAACTTCCAAACATTTTTTTCAAGATAAAACTATAAAATAAGGCATTGCAAGTTTTTATAAAAATCACTCAAAACCATTGTTATAATGTACTATGCCTTTCTACAGTATACTTATAAATTGCTTTTCTGGTGGATAGGAAATGTGGATTGACTTTATCTTCATTCCTAAATTCTTTGCATATTTATTTAGTCAAACATAACAATACTTTTGACTAGGCTGACAAAAATAAGTTACTTAAATCCTTACCAGCCAATGGAAGCTGTGTCATGAGTTACTAAAGAGCAGATTTAATATATAAACACAAAGGTTAGCCATCTTTTTCCTAGGTCGGGAATGTAAACAGAAGTTCACCACAGTTGTCTGTGTAGAGTTATTTATTAATTGTTCCACAATAGTACTAAAGTTCAAAACAAAGTACCACAATTAGTCTGAACCGAAAGAATGACAAAGAATGGATTTCCAGAGATCCCCTTTGCCCTCTGGATCAACTGCCTACTAAAACTGCTAACATTTCTATTTCCCTTGCTCCTTCCAAACTTGTTCCTTTTCCTCTAGACTTTAAGAACTGTCCCTTAATACTCAACCCCTACCCATTCTTTCCTTATTCTCTACAAACACAGAAGAAAAAAACCTCACAAATCTCCCTTATTTAAATCATCAACCTTCCCTTATTTATACTTCCCAAAAACGACCCATTCCAAAATATAACCTATAAAGAATATTTTCATGTCTTACCTCGCACAGCACACCTCAGCCCAGTCACACGTGGGCTATGAGTATAATCTTACTCCTGATCCATACATAAAAAGGCATGGGCCGGTTGCGCTTGCCTGCGTATCTGCCAGTACATACCCAGAATCTGCTTTTGGACAGCTGAAGAACTTCCAGAATTGGCTAATGATTATATTGTTACCATTTCTGTTGGTAGGAACACTGTCAAAGCCCAGGCACCCGCAAGGTGAGAAGGTGCAAAGAACTCCAAGTTCTACACACGTGCTCTTTGGCTGGCACAGCATCCAACTTCAAGGCTTTTATATAACCTTCGTGTTTCCCACACACGGTGAGGAATGAGCTGCAGATGAAGAAATTTAGAACTGGATACATTTCAGGCATTAATCTTTTATTTGTACAATAAAATTTTAGAATATAAGCATCTTCTAAGGAAGGAATTCTTAAATAGGTGTCCATACGTAAGATGTTAAGATATGTGCTTGTTGACTGACTTGCAAATTATCACGTGTAGATGTATTTCCACTAATGTGCAGTCAGGGAGGCACTGAGTCTACCAAGTGCCCAATCTGTGAACCCCAAACTCTTAGACAGTATTTCACTGCATAAGCTAGAAAGTTAGTAATTTAGAATCCTTCCAGGCCAGCCAGGGCTACACGGAGAAACCCTGTCTCAAAAAACAAAACAAAACAAAACTTAGAACCTACGTCAGTCAGTCACACTTAAATATATTTTGAAGCAAAACAAAAAGCAAAGCAGAATTGTAAAAGTGTGTATGACCTCATAAAGGTCATGCCTTGATTAAAAGTGTATGACCTCATAAAGGTCATGCCTTGATTAAAAGTGTATGACCTCATAAAGGTGATGCCTTGATTAAAACTAAGTAGTCTCATATTCTCTATTTTTTTTTTTTAATCAAGGGTAAGACAACAGAATCCCAAGGCGCTAATGCTGTGCATTCCAAATAATAAATTAAGGACATAAAAAATAACATAATTCCCCTAAAAATCCACCAGGAACTCTAGCATCTCAGAGGGCACAAGCAGATATCAACTGCCCAGACCCTGACACCGTGGACATCAGCTAGGGACCCATCTCAGCACTGGCAGCTGCCCCATGTCGTGAGACTGTATCTGCTGAGACCATGAAGACCACGAAACTCAGAAAATGATAGCCTTTAGAATGTTTTACTCTAAAAATAGTTTGTAGTTAAGATTTCTTTTTCTTCTTCTCTCTTCAGGGAAGTCCTGCTCAACAAGAGCCCGAGCTTAGAGGCTAAAGTTTATATATGAGGTTAGCAACTCAAACCCAGTCAGGCTTAAACATCACTAAACCTAATTTTAAAATGCTGATTATCAGGGATGAAAACAATATTAAAGTGGACAAGAACGTCTGCCTAATAAGTTAGTGCAATACATGAAATCTGAGGTAGGTGTTATGTTTGCAATACTTAAAAATTTAAGCATATTCCATTCTCATAAAATTACCTCAAATTACCAATCAATAACTGCTGAAAAGCAGTCCCCACTGGATATGTATTTCAACAGAAACCCACAGCAGTGCTCACTATCACACCTAATGCTTTTTTTCAAGACAGGGTCTCATGTAGCCCAGGCTGGCCTCAGACCTCATTAGGTAGCCAGAGATGGCCCTTATCCACCTGCCTCCACCTCCCCAGTGTGTATCAGGCAGAGCTGGCTAACTCTGTTTGAGGGCTAGAACCCAGGGCCTTGTGCATGCTGGGAAGAACTCTATTATCTGAACTACCTATACTCCCAGCCATACATGGTCTAATGCCTTCAAAACAAAAGCCATTGATTAAAACAATAATATCTGTATACATTCCATAAAAGGAAAACAAAAAGGCAGGTAAGCGGTTTTAAAATTCTTATCTGTTTGAGCTAAAACAAGCTCTTCAGGGAATCAAGTAACTGGAGTCATCTTAGATTCTCTGAGTGAAACTTCCTTCTGCTTAGTACTTGACTCCAAGAAACCAAGTGTGGGAGTATATACGGCAAAACAAACTCTCCTGCCCTCTAATCGCAAAGGCCCATGCTTACCTTTACTTAGGTATCATTACACGCACACGCACAGCCTTAGAGCACTCTACTACCCTTTAGTATGTTCACTCCTAGTCTGTCAATAGCCACTAAACCCACAGCAGTTTTCTTAACACCTCAAAACACGTGCAACTTTCTTTTAGACAAGGTCCCATTGTGGCCCTGGCTGGCCTGAAACTCAGTTTGTAGATCAGTCTGGCTGTGAACTCAGAGATTCACCTGCCTCTGCCTCTCCAGTGCTGGGACTAAGGGCATGGTCACCATGTTCAGCTTCTTTCATCATTTAAAATTAGTATTTACTTCAAATACCTTTACTGCATCTTCTATATTACAATTTCACCTTTTCCTTCTAAATTTCTTACATGTTACACTCTCAATTTCTTAACATGTTAGCTGCAATTTAGCTTTTTTCTTACTAAAAATGCTCAAGACCATTTCAATCCATCATTCTGTAATTTTATTATAACTTTTTGCGGCAAAAGGATATATAACTAACCTTGAGCCAAAATACTGCGTTATGATTTTAAATAAAGCCTCAATAAATATCTCCCTAGGATAATATTTAGGATGGTTAAACTAGTTTTAATATAGTATTAATTTACATATTAGATTTCTATTACTTGTATTATTGTGCACCTCAAACAAAATAGTCAATGCATCTTCATATAAACCTAGAAAGACAAAATACATTAAAAATACAATAAAAATGTAAACTCCTAACTTACAATTTATATCACTGATGTGACTAGTTTATGAAATGTAATCCACAGAAAACTGAAAAATATGACTAAGTGATATCTCCTTTCTTCAATTTTGTGATTAACAGGACTTTTATTGGTAGTAAACTAGAGCAAACAATCAGAATAATACATGTGTAGTATTCAGTACACACAATAAAAGTTAAAGAAATTCAAAACCTGTATAAAACAAAAGCGAGCGAGAGAGAAATCATACAGCTTAGGAGATACAGGGGTAAAGGTCCTCTCCATCCTTTGATCACACGTGTCTCTGTACCCAATAGAACTTACTGCACTTAATAAGACATACAGACATTTTAGTACTGAGTGTATTAAAAGAATTAAACACATTTTCTAAGAATCTTTCAATGACAAGTTGGTACCCTTTAGCTAACTAAAGCCAAAGGAAGGTGGGAAAAGGGAATTAACTAGTATTTTGTAACCATTTTTAATAATTTCTTATTTTCAAAACACTGCTTTTATAACAGAAGTGTTTTACACTTGCACAATATTAATTACTTTATTATACATGGAAGCCTGTGGTAGGCTGATTACACAATAAGACTGCAAACAACCAGTGGTACTTTTCTGACGTCAGAAGAGTTCATAAGACTGAAACATCACCAAAAGTACATAAAAAACTCATCAGCATAAACATCAAAGTACATTAAAAAATATAATCAGGAAAAAAATACAATTGCTAAAAAGTGGTTTAGAGCAGAGCCACTGCCTATCAGTAGCTTCAAATGGCAATTAGCGTTCATAGCAAGTTTTGATGACTTTACAAGATCCCTGTACAATACTGACTAATACACCCCTTCAAAATGTACATTAAAGGCTGCAATTTCACAAAGAGTTCTGATGTCACTAGTAAATATATACTCTTATCTGTTACACAAGCTATACTACCAGGTGGAAATTACAACCCTTTAATATCTATAGCTTGTACATGGAAATCTGTATTGGGCTTGTTTAAAAAAAAAGGTGAATAAACTAAATACTACTGTTTAGTATTTAGATGCCATAAGACATATAAAATGCATAATCAATCATCTGCTAGATGATAAATCACTCTAAAATAGAAACCATCACGACAGGGAGAAGGAACAAGAAGGCCTAGAACTTTAAGAGGAAGTTAAGAATAAGTACCAAAATACCAGAAGTGAAGGTGGTACGTAATAGCATAAGTGAGAGAATGCTTTTAGGCCATGAATAATGAATAATGCATACCCCTAATTTCAATGTATTACGCGAATCCAACTTACTTTCTAATACTGAAACCAACCAAACACTTGGGTTTTAACACTGTACTAGACATTAACAGAATCACTTAATGGAATTACAGCCTTGTCATAGTTGGATAAAGAGGGTGCTTCCCTCTCCCCTCTTTCTTTAATTAAAGCTATCATTCCAGGCTTTGATCGAAGATCCAAGAATATTTGCTCTACCAAGCTGGAATGAATGTGGGTTTGGAAGTTTGGAGTACATTTAAAAGCTGCAACAAAATATAGGTAGCCAACAATCTCAGAATTTTAGATCAGCCCAGACAGAGATAGCATTTGAAATGTTTTCGATCCCTTACTTAAATGATGAAATGTATATTCTATCAGCCCAGAAGGAGCAATCTGAAATGTTTAAGATCCCTTAACTTAAACAGTGAAATGTGTATCATACTATTTGTAAATTGGATATTCCATTATGGTGATAACGTACAGAATTCCCATGCGTTATTACACTTTCCTGAGAGTAAAGCAATTAGAATAACCTTAATCCTAGCAACAAAGTTTTTTTTTCTTTTTTCTTTTCTTTTTTTTTTTCCTGTAGTTTTTGTTTTTTTTTTTTTTGTTTTTTTTGCATTTAAAACTTTTGGGCTATTCCCTGACAATCTATACATGTAAATTTGATTGCTAAACATTGTCACTTTGAATGTCAAACTATTTTTAATCTATTGATTTTGATTAAAAATCATAATACAAACAGCTAAAATCACACTAACAAAATAAACTAAATATGAAAAGTTGCATTGAAAGGGCATTACATTATTCTTAATAGGATCGTGTAGAAACATTCCAATGGCAGTGTTCTCAAAATAAAACAAAATTACATTAGAAGACTCCCAGCCTGGTCACTCTTGAGACCTTACCTGTAACTCTGGCTGGTGGGTGTCTTTACTCTTGTACTACATGGCTCACTTACATCAGACATCATATTTGTATACCCTGAGAAATCTGACACTGAAGTCCTTACTCTATGGTCCACTTCTCCATTAGAGTTAGTGATAAAGGTCATTGGCACCCTGCTGCCCGACTTAAACTGAGAACCAAATGCTTGTGCAAAGTTCTCAATCTGGTACGTTGTTCTAGGCTCTATGTCTTTCTGAGGATCGATCTGGCTAGCTAACTCCTGAGATGGAATCTGAAAGCTTGTTGAGGACTCTAAATTTTTCTGTTGTTCCTTCTGGCTAGTCAATTTCTGAGATGTGGACTGGAAGGCTGATGATGTCTCCAAGTTCTTCTGAGAATCTATCAGATCATCCAGCTCCTGGGAAGGTGTCAACTGCTGATGTGTAGCATCCAAAGCAGATAAATAAAGACCTGGTTGAGATCCAAACATCCCAAAAGGAGGCTTTGGCAATGAAGATGGCAACACTGAGGTAACAGATTGGCCAAAACCACACTCCAAAGGAGATGTAGTGTATATCTGTTTTTCTGGAAACAAAGTGTGGTTGTGGAGAGGTGAAGACAAACTGACAAATTGGAAACCGTGTCCAAGAGTAAAACTTGCGTTAGTGGATTTTTCAAAAGCCTGTTGGAGGTATTTGGAGTATTCTTGTAACATGCTTGTTTTATCATTTGAAGGTGTTTGGGTGCCTGGGCTCAGATTTTCTTCTTGAACCAATTCTGAGTGTTCTGAGGTGTGTAAATCCACTCGTGGTTCTGTTAAACTGAAGGGATCCTCCTTCTGCGCTTCTGATTTGCTGGAATACTGATCCAAAATACTTTGTAAAACCTCGTCAGGAATTCCAGACTTGTCATGACAAGACTTAATTTCAGCATTTAGTGCTGAGGAGTCAATAAGTGACAATGGGGCCTCATTGTCCAAAACACTGACACCTGCAGACTGAATGACTGACTGTTGGGAGACCATGTGTCCTACGTTTATAGAAAAGGCACTGTTGCTGCTGGCAGTTGGTAAATATCTTCTTTTCTTTGAAAACTGCATGGCATCATCATAATTACTACTTATCTGACCTTGTTTGCCACTTGTACTTTGGAGAAGACCAATGGTCTCCACACTATTATTCGATACTATGCCAAGTGAGCCGCTTGGTTTACCAGACAAGGATTTCTGCCCAACTACATCTGGTAATGGAGACACAAAATTAAGGTAGCTTTTATCAGTATTCTTTCTGCTTCCTTTCTTAAAGATCAATTTTGGCACCCTTTTCTGTAGTTCATCTATTCCTGTGCCAATTATGCCTCCACTGGTAGACACAGTAGGCATTTCTACTGAATAACTCTGCATGTTTATATTGTTTGACATTTGTGAGTCATTTGTTTTGCCAGTCTTGTGTTCCTTATTTTCAATAGCTATGCTTTTTGACTTCGATTTTCTCCTTGAAGAACTTGTATTTCCCTGAGACAGCACAGCCAGACTACCCATATTACTATGGTTGGATGACCCAGGTTCTGCACTAGTGGCCCCTTTTGCTATGGCTTCACCACACGTGCGCCTGTGCTTCAGCAATCTGTCAGTCCTTGAAAAATACTGTTGGCAAGTGTCACACTTATATGGCTTTTCTCCACTATGTGTCCTCTTGTGTCTCTCCATATGGTACTTCTGAATAAACTTCATGCTGCACTGATCACATCCAAACGGTTTCTCTCTACTGTGAATTTTCTCGTGTCTCTGCAGTAGGTATTTCTGAATGAAACCCATACTACACTGGCTGCACTGGAAAGGCCTTTCTCCTGTGTGAATGAGGACGTGTCTCCGCAGATGATAGGAGCTCCGGAAAGCAGCACTACAGTGATCACAGATATGAGGTTTCTGACTTGGGGAGAGGACGGCACCTTCTCCATCTCCAACCAACGGTTTGGAAGATGCACTTGGCTTCCTCTTGGCTTTGATTCCCTGAGATTCTGGCTTTGGCCTCTTTGCCTTTTTGACGTTAGTGTCCTGCTTTGGCTCCTCGGTGCCATGGTCATCAGTTCTGCTACCGCTGCTCAATAATACATCACGGTGGTGCTGGGCTGGTTGCTGCTGGACATGCTGGTGGAGAATACTGAGGTCTTGGATGACGCCGTGGCTCCCCCCTTCCCCGCCTCCTAGGCCCGGTGATCTCTCTTCGGCCCCAGCGAACAGCCCCCCATAGTGGTGGTGGTGGTGGTGGTGGGACTGCTGCTCCTCGGGATCCGCGGGTTTCTCCTGTTTGATGCTCACCAAGGACTGCAAGAATCCCCAGGAGGTCCTCTGCGAAGGGAAGGCCGCGGCTGACGCCGCCGGCTCCTTCTTGAAAGTCATGTCCGGGGCTGGCGGAGGGGGGGGCTCTGCGGCCGGGGCTGCGGAGGTAGAGGAGGATAACACGCACTGCGGGGGAGGGGCGGCCGTCCCCGCCGGCCGGGTGAAGCTGGTGACCGGGGGGAGCCGGTGGTTGAACATAACCATACCCTGGGGAAAGGTGTGCTCCATCTCTGCTCTCCTACCGCCGCCGCCGCCGGAGCTGCCGCCGGAGCCGCTACCACCGCTACTGCCGGGACCGCCGCCGCCGCTGAGGAACCCGCTGCCGATTTTCATACCCCGGAGGAGGCCTGGCTGCGGAGAGGAGGGAGAGGAGGGAAGAGGGGGAACGGCGGTAGGGCCGGGCCCCGGGCCGGGACCACCGCAGCGTTTGGGACCCGCCGCGCCGCCGCCCAGCCCGCACCGCGCCCGGAGCCCGTCCGCAGCCCCGCTGCCTCCGGCCCGGAACGCTCAGCCCCGCGGCCTTCCTAGCCGCCCCCACGCCCGGCCCGGCCCGCCAGCCACACTTACGGGTTCCGCCACCGCCGCAGCCGCCGTCGCCTCCAGTTAATAAAAATAACGCCGTCCTCTCCACAATGGAATTAAAAGCCTCCCCGCTTCTGCGCAGCCGCGGCGCGGTGTCTGCCGGGAACTCCTCGACCGGACCAGAGAGGAGCTCTACGGGCTCAGTGCGCCTGCGCTGCAGTTTCCGCCTGGCCGGCCTGTCAATCAAGGGGGCGGTTGGGAGGAGCTACTGGGGGCTAGGCGGGAGGGGCGGGGACTTAGAGCCCGACGGCGGAGGGGCTTCCGCAGCGAGGGGACGTGATTGGTGGCTGCGTCGAGGGGCAGAAAGTGGCTGAGGGTTTCTGGGGAAAAGACGCTCTGGAGGTGGAACCCGAGGGGCGGGAAGTCGGGGGACGCCTGGAGAGCGTGGTGCAGCGTGGCGTGGGAGCCGCAGAGAAAGGGGTTTGGAGGAGGTGGAGAAACTGAGGAGTGAACTTTTGGCATTTTCTTCCCTTAAGGGTTTGCGATCTAGGTATTGAGTCAAAATCAAACCTAGGAAAGGATTTCTTGAGGAACTTGTGATTCTGTCTGAAAGCATTATCCTCATGATAGCATTGATTACAGATACCTGTTACTCCTTCCTATCAAATGGGGCAGAAGTAACGCGAGCCCTTGCCTCTACTGGGGAGGAACCTTTGAGACCGCTTTAGAGGTACCGTTGAAAAAAATTGTCTCACTGCCAACCTACCTGAAGGCTACAGCAAAGGGAAACCACGTGTAATCCCAGGTGCGGCCGTCCTGTAAAACACGCCCACACATACTTCATCATCAGGTGGTATTTAAATGCCATATACTTTCTCAGTCGTCTGAGTTTGCTCTCTAGCCTCATTTGAAAATTTTGGCCACCGTTATTTTCTAAGATCTCTGCTTGATACATACCCACCCTCCCGACCCTTTCAGCACAGAATGCCTGGAGGCTCATGCAAAATTATTCAATTGGGTGAAAGTAGGTAAAATCTTGAAATTAAAGTTCAATCAGCCGGGCGGTGGTGGAGCACACCATTAATCTCAGCAGTCGGGAGTCAGGCAGATCCCCGAAGTCTAGGCCAGTCTGGTCTACTAAGCGAGTCCAGGATAGCCAGAGCTGTTACACAGAGAAACCCTGTCTAGAAAAAATCAAAACAAGAAAGTTCTACCAAATAATTACTTATTAGTGCCTAATAATGTATGACAGGCACTCACTTTCGTAGTGTGCATGCAAGCATCTTTCCTGAGAGTATTTATACATCACTGACATTTTTGTAACTTTTTTTTTTTTTTGAGACAGGGTTTCTCTATAGCTTTGGAGCCTGTTCTGGAACACATTCTGTAGACCAGGCTGGCTTCGAACTCACAGAGTTCCACTTGCTTCTGCCTCCCAAGTGCTGGATTGAAGGCGTGCGCACCACCACCCGGTTGTGTATTTTCTTAAAAAATTACATGTCCGTTTTTTCATGGTGTGTTGCTAAATGACTTCTTGTAATTAAGTATCTTCCCTGAGAAATTTCACAATTAAAACAATAAAGACTGTTATTTACTAACACAGGCCTCTCTGAGCCTGCCTGGAAAAGTTAAGAACTGTATTTTATGGGCAGTTTGATGAGGCATTGTACCTTTCTAACCCTGTGCAACTGCATTTAAGTATTTCCCGAAACTGTCAAGTAGCTAAGTATTAAACACTGAAAATTCCAAAACTTCAGGCAGTAATAAACTACTAGTCAATGCCGGTGAGAAATGAGGCTGTCCCTTTATTCGGGGTGCCAGTGTTTTTAATAGTAAGCTGGGATGCGTGTAAGGTAGTCCAAGCATGAAGGGCAGCAGGACACTGAGATGAAAAGCCAACGTTGTCCCTCAGTTATCAAGATAAGAAACCTGTCATTTCTCTAGTTCACTCTGTCAGCCTTGAGCTACTCCAAGCAGACTTACCTCTCGGTTGTACACCCCATATATCAAGAAGATGAAAAGACTCTGTAAAACAAAATGGAGGGGGAAAGCTGTTAGCGCTAATCACTCCAGCAGTGGAAATACCTGAAATAAACTTTCCTGGGAACAGACCAAAGAAGACACACTTCATCAAGGGCGATTTAGTTTCCCGTTTTTCACCATTAGAAGCTGTACCTTGAGCATTTATATGACAGCACACCAGCACATCACTTACGCTGGTTGTCCTAGTCAATTCTTAAGTGATAGAAAATAAAAATAGCATCCAACCACCTAGAATTGTCATTAGGAAAACTCAATATATCAGTTTCTGGAAGGTGATGAAAAAAAATAAAGTCAGGACATTATCAAAGTCAAATCAGAACTAGCACTAGGCATTAATATTTCTAATCACTGAGGCCTTAGCAACTTTAGTATATGTGTTAAAAATTTTTGATACTATATAACTGGAAAATAATTGAAAAATTAAAGCACTGGGGGTTAGGGGCATAGTTCAGTGGTGCTGTGGTTGCCTGCTGTGCTAAGGCTATGGGGACAGGAGCCAGCCTCCTTCAAACCCTCAGAACTAACGAGATCAGCTTAGATAACGGGGCTGTAGATGTAGTTCAGCAGTTAAGAGCACTTGTTGCCGCCAGGTGGTGGTGGCGCATTCCTTTAAATCCCAGCACTTGGGAGGCAGAGGCAGGCGGATCTCTGTGAGTTCGAGGCCAGCCTGGTCTACAAGAGCTAGTTCCAGCGCAGGCTCCAAAGCCACAGAGAAACCCTGTCTTGAAAAACAAAATAAAAAAAAAGAGCACTTGCTCTTGCAGAGGATCCGGGTTCAGTTCCCAGAGGATCCTGCAGGCATGCACATGGAGCATGGATGCAGGCAAAAAGTCATACACTTAAGGTGAATAAGGCTTCCAAAGAAGACCATCAGTGTGAATTGTCTGTCTGTCTGAAACAGAGTCTCACTGTATAGTCAAGGCTGGCCTAAAACTCCTGTTCTGCATCTGCCTCCCAAGTGCTGAAATCACAGGCTTAAGTCACCACACCTGGAAGCACGAATACTTTTTTTAAAATAACACTTAAAATTTAAAAAGATTTCATTTGTTTGAGACAAGATGTCTCTATGTAGCCCAGGTTGTTCTAGAACTCACAGAGATCCGCCTGCCTCTGTCTTCTGAGTCCTGGGGTTAAAGAAAGACATGCTTCACCACGGCACATCTAAATATCACTCTTGAACCTAAAACTCTCAGGCCAGGAGGTGTGGCATACACCTTTAATCCCACTGGAGACACAGAGACAGGCAGATCTCTGTGAGTTCAAAGCTAGGCTACATAGTGAGTCCAAGACCTGCTAGCAGCGTATGGTGAAACTGTCTCAAAACAGACAAAAACCGGGGCTGGAGAGATGGCTCAGAGGTTAAGAGCATTGCCTGCTCTTCCAAAGGTCCTGAGTTAGATTCCCAGCAACCACATGGTGGCTCACAGCCATCTGTAATGGGGTCTGGTGCCCTCTTCTGGCCTGCAGACATACACACAAACAGGATATTGTATACATAATAAATAAATGTTTAAAAAAAAACAAAAAACAGACAAAAACCTAAACATTTTAATATATAAAAGTAAACAAAACAACTGATCCACCAAGGCCAGCAAGATGGTTCTGCAGGTAAAGGCGCACTAGCTAGCAATCCATCTTCCACCAATAATCCCCTTTGCAATCATATATGTGTATATGAGTGTGTGCGTGTGTGTATATATATATATTACTGTGTGTATGTGTGTGCCACAGTGGCATGTGATGTGACAGCTGTAGGCAGTTCTCTCCTTGTGCCACGTGGGTTTCATGAGTCAGTCTCGGGTTGTCAGGCTTATGACCAAGAATCTTCATCCACGGAATCAAGTCACTAGGCCCAGGTCACTCAAATTTTATTGATGAAGTAGGAATATTTTTCTTTGTGCAATAAATGAATTTCTCAGTCAAATCAAACTTCTTGGATGTTACATAATACACATGATGATGCCTGAATTAGAAGCTCATCTGTTTAAATAAAATCTATAGGTTGAAAATCAAATAACTCTTTTATGACCATTCATATAATTTATATGCATTTTTTTTTTTTTGAGACAGGGTTTCTTTGTAGCTTTGGTGCCTGTCCTGGAACTAGCACCTGTAGTCCAGGCTGGCCTCGAATTCACAGAGATCCACCTGTCTCTGCCACCTGAGTGCTGGGATTAGAGGCATGCACCGCCACTGCCCAGTTTATATGCAATTTTTTAAGGTTAGTTTTTTCTAAGGGAAGGGTTAGGAGAAAATCGTGTTTTCCCTCATGTCCTGGTACACTGGGTAGAATATGAGGGTGACCCAGAGTTGTTCTTCACTGCGCCTCTGTTACCTATTTTAAATCATAATGTATTTAACCCTCTCCTTTTTGAAAACAGGATCTAAACTGAAAATGGATTTTAAATACAGGAAGTTCCAATCTCAGCTTTTGTTTTTCCCTTTGGCTATTCTTCCACTCCACCTGTGGCTTCCACAGACTGCCAACAAGTCTGAAACTCACCCCAGGGGTTCTGCGACTCTCTTGAGGCATCTCCCTGATGCTGCCATAGCAGTGGGGCAACATAACATTAAAAATAGTCCTCACTTGTGTCAGCCCCACACAGGGGGAATGTTCCCCACAACGTTAGCAGCTCCTGGAGTTCCGGCCATGTACCGACATCTAACTGTGCAGATTTCATAAACCCCAGTGCTGCAAACACATCTCTTCTCCGTGGATGGAACCAAACAGAAACATCTGGACATCAGCATTTGATTAGCTGCATTTTCATCTGGCAGAGAAAAATACCTTTAAGAACAGCTGGAGGGAACCAACTGCCATCTTAACTGGCACTGAGATTTCTCGAATTCTCACACCAGCATTCTGTCTTACTACATCACTTCTGCCTTACAACACAGTGCCACATTTCCAGAATGAAAGAGCCCTCACACCTGAAGAGTGCTTCCTGCCAGGAAATCCATTGGCATGTCCATCCAGTGTCTGGATGTGCCAAGACATAAATAACTTATATAAATGCATTAACCTATAGATTTACTAGTGTCCTCAGCATTTTAGTGACAAGAATTGATTGACAGGAAGCACCCGAAGTGTAGCCAGATTCCTGTGAGCAGGTGTGTACCTTGTGAGTAGGAGCCAGGGCTAGGAACAGAACACCGGAGACACATCTGATACTGTACAGGCGCTAAATATAGCGCTGTAAGGGAAAGGGGGAAAACAAACTGTCTCTTTCTCATTTATCTGTGACACGCTGGAAAGCCAGGCAGCGCTGTGCTTGTTTCCACGGTTGCAGAAGGCCACCGAGCCACGGCTGTAATAGTCAGTGGCTGTTGGGAGTCTGTTATTTTTCTTGATTACCCTGTGCTTCTGTGGTCCATTTCATGACTATTACAAAGCTGGTATCTCTGAAGTGATAACACGTGCTTTCTCAGCGACACAAACAACAGGGTGGTGGCCCCGCGTAGGCACAGTGTGTGCTTGGGAAGAGTAACATAAATAATGCTAATGTATGCATAGCTTTCTCCTTGCACTTGGATTCACATAATTCCGTTTGTTCCTCCTAACTACCTACTGCTAGGTAGGTGGCACAAGCATTGCTGACTTAATTTATGAAAGGAGGAGGCTTTGAGGCTTGCTCCAGGTATCACAACACTGACAGGTTGGCAGAGCCTTTGCCTCCTTTTTTTAAGGGCCTTAAATAGACCCATCCATGGTTTTAAGTCACCAGCTTCAAAGTAATGCAATTGGTGGGACCCTTAAAATTTAGGTTTGAGGAGTTGGGGGTGGAGCTGAGTCAGTGCAGTGAACACGGACAAAGCCCTGGAATTGACCCCCAGCACCTCATAAGACCAGATGTGATGGAACACGCTTGTAATTCCAGCACTCGGGATGGAGGCAAGAGGACCAGAAGCTAAGGCTATTCTTAGCAACATAGCGTTTTTGAGGCCAGCCTTGACTACATAAGACTCTGTCTCAAAATAAAATAAAAATTATAAAACATAAATAAATAAATATCAGGCTTACTAAAAGTATATTATAGCTGGATGTGTTAGCTCATGCCTACAATCCCAACATTCAGAGGAGGCTGGAGGTTCCCAGGTGAGTATAGCCTTGGCTACATAAGAAAGTATAGCCCAGCAAGACCCTGTTTCAAAAATAATATTTTTAATTGGAGGAAAGAAAAGCATTTTTCAGGTTTTGTTTTGTTTTTGTTTGTTTGCTTTTTCCATTGTGCCTGTTTTTATTTTCTTCTGCAGCGCTGGGAATCACTCCAGGCCCTCAAACATGCTCAGCAAGTTCCATCCTCTGCATGAGTCCAGCTCTTGACCTGCTGGGATAGCTGTGTAGTCCAGGCTAGCCTGGAGCTTGCCGTCTTACTGCCTCTTGCCTCTGCTTGCCAAATGCTAGGATCACGCTACCACAGTCAGCTTGGCTTCTGTTTTTGCAAACATTCTCCCCGCCGCAGATCAGCCTTCACAGTCTTTGAGTTCCCAGGTCTCCTTCCTTCGTCTCCCCTACCACATGTGCTGAGTCACCTCAAAGTTGGAGTAGTTCACAGGGTCAGGGGCTCAGTGGCCATTAAAGCTTCAAATAACTCGGCTTTCCTTCCAATCTAGCAAGCAAAACAGGAAATATGCTTTGTAAGAATGACTTTTAAGCTATGGGCCAGGTTCTGTCTTCTGTTCTTTGCTTATGAATCCTTGTTCAGTGATGTGTACTTTCCAGTTGCTAGGAAACACTTCCCATCAAAGACTGCTAGGTACCCACACAGTCAGATATTATCATCATTTTCCGAATTTCTTTGAGTTGTTTTGTTGTTTGTTTTTGAGACAAGGTCTTACTCTGGAGCCTAAGCTGATCTTAGGATCGGCTTGATCTTACCATTGTTCTTCCTGCCTCATCTCTCAAGTACAGGGATTATCAGCCTGTTCTACCACACCCAGGATCATTTACTGAATTTCTGTGACTGTGCAGTATCTCTTTATTCTTTTTATCTTTTAAATAAATCATGTTCCAACCTACTTTCTATAAGTAGTTCCTGTTGGGGGCTACATCTCGTGGGAACAAGGACATCAGTGCACAAGTCTGTACATTTGGAGTGTTTTCTTGAAGCTCTGGGCACAGAGGCAGAAAACTAGGCATTTAAATGCCCCTCAACAAAGGGATGGGTGAATAAATTGTGCTACCTTCATCCCTGGGAACATCCTAGCTAGAACAATGGGTTAAGGCTGTGTTTATTAGCTTCGCATTGTTAAATGAAAAAAAATAAATCAGAGGAAGAAACAAGGATGGTATATGTTCTCATTTAGTTATCGTGGGGGGGTCATCAGGGTGCACACGTGGAGGTCAGAGGTCAACTTCTGGGAGTCTCTTCTCTCCTATGTGGGTTACAGGGATTAAGCTCAGGTCTTCAGGCATTTTGGGACCCTTTGTACTCATCTCTATAAAACAAAACCGCTTCCTTTTCTCACTCCAGATCTAAGAGGGTAAGCAGGGGCAGGCTACACAAAGTTGCTCACCAGAGGGCCACTGGCTTCCTAGTGGGAAGTATGAGAAGGGAGGAGGCAAGCCAGGAAAACTGAAAAAGAGACCACTGTTAACAATCTAAGGACAAGGGGGATGGAGAGATGGCTCAGTGGTTAAGAGCACTGACTGCTCTTCCAGAGGACCGGGGTTCAATTCCCAGCACCCACATGGCAGTTCACAACTGTCTAAAGATCCAGTTGCAGGGGATCTGACACCGTCACACCAATGTACATAAAATAAAAAAAACAAACCCAACAATCTAAGGACAAGCGCATCTCATGCTTTGTTTCTTGCTACTCTAAATCCAGAAGGCAGGATCTGTACCACCTGGACAGGGATCTAAATATGTTATCTCCTAGTAGTCATGGGACACTGGTTCCAAGATACACTCTTTGCTAAGGAGCTCCCCTGCAGAATGCAATTCCAGGACCTGACTACTGGGACAGCCAAGTGATTCATGAGGTGGGTGGGGCATACCATATGGATACATTGGACGGAGGAGGGATATCACATCTAGGACAGAACAGCTCAAGGTATTTCATCACACTGGGACTGAACAGGTAGCTCAGCAGTTCAGAGCACTGGCTACTATTTCAGAGAGGATTATGGTTTGATTCCCAGTACGCACATGGCAGCTCCCAACCATCTGTAACTTCAATTCCAGGGGATATGACACCCTCTCTAAACTCTAAAAGCACCAGACACACATGTGGTAGACAGACATACATGCAGGCAAAACACTCATACACACAAAATAATAATAATAATAATAATAAAGATTTCATCACACTACATAGAATAGCGCATAATTGGAAATTCATGAATTATTTCTGGAACTTTTTATTAATATTTTTGGACCAGGGTCAACCATGAGTAATTGAAACCAGGATGTGAAACTATGTTTAAACAGGCACCACACACACATAATAGGACAGTTAAAAATAAAATCTGAAGGAAATCAGAGGTCTGGAGAAAGACACAAAATAACTACCAGGAATTTTATTATTATATATGTATATCTCTATAAAATATACATACAATAAAACCATTTAAAAATAAGTCAACTTTAAATAGTTTCACTTGTTAAAATTTATTGTAGTCACTATACAAAATAATAGTAATCAAGAAAAAGCCTCCCCCATCCTCTGTGTGTGTGTGTGTGCGTGTGTGTGTGTGTGTGTGTGTGTACACATGTGTGTGTCTACACGCTCCTGCCTCGGCCTCCTGAGTGCTGGGATCACAGACATTTATCACTATTCCTGGTTTTATGGGTACTGGGGGATGATAGAAGCTTTAAGGATGGTTGGCAAGCACTCTTCCAACTGATAGATGAAAAGACACAGAGCTGGGGGGCTGGCTCTGAAGGCAAGAGCATTGGCTCTGGAGCCAGGAAGACCTGAGTTTGAGTTTCTAGCACCTATGCAGAAAGCCAGGCATGACTACATGTGCCTACAACCCCAGCATTAAGGCTTCAGGGACAGTGGAGACCTGCAAATCTTGAGAGTTCGTTCCCCGCCAGGCAGTCTAGCCAAAACGGCCAGCTTCCAGCGCAGTGAGAAGCCCTGTGTCAAGGTGATGAGGTGGAGGACGATAGAGGAAGACCCTCGGATCCTCTTCCAGCTTCCACGTGCCTGTGCACACGCCCACACGCTCATGCAACACAGACACACACACGAAATGCTTACAGAAACTAGGCATAGTGATCCACACATGAGTCTTTCCAGGGGGAAAGAGTGGGTTGTACGAAGGAAGTTAAACCTAGTGAGTTCCTGCCTCCTTTGTGGTGAGCATGTGATATGTTTCTGAAGATCTGATTGTTGAAAGCGGAGGTGGTGTGATGAGAGAGCCACACGGGGAGGAAGATTACAGAGAAAGAGTCTCCATGAGTACAGTATGGAGGGAACCTGCACCTGCCACCTGCCGGGAGCTCGGGACTGCCAGAGCACAAAGTTTGGAAGAGAGAAGGGAAGGAGGTAAAACAGGAGAGGGGGAAGGATCAGGTTATGAAGGTCTTGCATGTCAAGTAAGAAGTTCAGCTCTTCTTCTTTTTTTTGGTTTTTAAAGACAGGGTTTCTCTGTAGCTTTGGAGCCTGTCCTGGAACTAGCTCTTGTAGACCAGGCTGGTCTCGAACTCACAAAGATCTGCCTGCCTCTGCCTCCCGAGTGCTGGGATTAAAGGTGTGCGCCACCACCGCCCGGCTCAGCTCTTCTTCAAGAAGAGAGTGTGAGTCATTAAAGAATTTTAGCTGAGAAAGTGATAAAATTTAAATGATGAATATAAAACGGGGTTTGAGCATGTAGCCAGCCGTGTGGCAATCGTGTACCTTAGAAGTACTGTGGGAACAAACAACAGACACCGAGTAGTGGAGGTGGACAGAGGTGGCCCAGATTAGACCTAAAGTGACCCATTCCGGTGGTACAGCTGTCAGAGAATCAGAACTAAGGACAAGGTTGAGGGGGGTTGAGTATTTAGGAAGTATGTGCCAGGCATGGACACTGGGGACAGAGCAGAGGTTCAGGGGACCTGGGATTTCGGACCTGGGATTTCTGATTTCTGTTATATACTGGGTCGGGGTACTGTTTTCCTAGAGAATTAAGTAGAAAAGCATGTGTGTTTCTTGGAGGCCATGCTGGCTGGTTTTTAAAGTCAACTTGACATAGTTAGGGTCAACTAAGTGGAGGGCAACTCAGCTGAGAAAATGCCTCCATAAGGTGTGGGTTGGTTCACTTAGGAAGCTCCAGGTCAGACGGGGCTACTGGGTGAGACCATGTCTCAAAACAAAACAACATAAAATACAAAGATTGTTTGGTTTTGCATGGAAACAACTGAGATTGTTCACCAGAAGGAAACGCTTGGAAGTGCACAGAGGTTCAAGCCTTAGACTGTGCACCAGCTTCCTGGGTTCCAGTAGGAACTGTGAAGCTCAGCTCGGGAAAGTTGGTGAAATTTCTTTGTCCCGCATCTCATCATCTGTAAAAGGTACATGATGATTGCACCTATCACTCAGAGTTGGTGTGGGAATTAGGCAAATTGCATTTGTGAAGCGCTCGGAACTTTTCAGCAGTCGGGACAAGGTAATTGCTGCCTGGGTGACTGATAGGTTGTCACGATAAGATCAAATACTAAAGGACCTGAAAACGTCACTGGATTCTGATTTAGCAATTCATTCTATTTATATTTGAGTAGCTACTATATGTCAAGACACTAAAGATAGAGTTATGAATGAGACACTGACCTTGCCCTTGAAGGATCTAATGTTCTGGTGAGGAGCAATGTTTAATATGGTGCCGCTCCTGTCACCTACACCTCACCTCTCTCACACCCAGGATACAGGACCGTACACGACAGAAACCAATGCATAGCTCAGAGTTAAGCCTCCAAGTTGGAAAGTGACAGCTCCAGGGTTTGACCAGGTGTGACCGGTGGCCTAGCCTCCATATCTTGCCATTTCCGGGTTGCTGCTGGTGACCTTGGTAACACGAGTTGTGGAAGCGTGGTGGGGCAACAGTCTGAAAGCAGTACACTGAGTATTGAGTGGGCTCTGTAGATCAAAACCTCTCCACAGAGGAGCAAACTAACAAAGCTATAGATCTGCGGTGGCCTTGACTTGTCCGTGGCAGAGTAAGAAATGTTGATTTAGTTAAATCAAGTGTGGTCTTTGGTCAAGTCTTTCTCCAAGACCCGTTTCCCCTGTGACTTTGCAGTGAGCGGTGTGGCGGTCAGTTCAATATGACTCTCTCAGATAAATGGTTTATGTTTGACATTACTTATCAAAGCAAGATAAATAGAAGTTAACAATCAGATGTACACATAGCAGTCCCTCATTCTGTAATTAAAAAAAAAAAATCAAGCTGGGTGGTGGTAGCGCGTGCCTTTAATCCCAGCACTTGGGAGGCAGAGGCAGACAGATCTATGTGAGTTCGAGGCCAACCTGGTCTACAGACTGAATTCCAGGACATCCAGAACTATTACACAGAGAAACCCTGTCTCAAACAAACAAACAAACAGAGAGAATGGATTGTATTCACCATTAAATTTAAAATTACTAAAGACCTATAATAGAGATCATTTTATGAGATCACACTGTTTTGCTAAATGGAAGAAACAGCACTAGAGTAATCGTGCCCTTAGCCTTTTCTTGGTTGATTTCAGGAATCTGCTTTTCACTGCTGTTGTCTGTTGACTGATTTTAAATTTTTCTTACTGAGGATAGAACTCAGGGCTTAATGCATGCTAGAGAAGCATTCTGCTATTGGTCCAGATGTTTTGTGTCTTGAGACAGGGTATCACCATGTAGTCGAGGCTAGCCTTGAATTTAAGATGCTCCTGTTTTTGACTCCTAGGTGCTGAGTGAACTTGCTCAACCATAGTGTGACTTTTTGTTTGGTTGAGATTTTTTGTTTGTTTGTTTGTTTGTTTGTTTGTTTGTGTGGCTGGTTGGTTGGTTGGGTTTTTTGATTTGTTTGGTTTGGTTGGGAGACAGGTTTTCTTTGTGCAGCCCTAGCTGTCCTAGAACTTGATGTATAGACCAGGCTGGCCTAGAACTCACAGAGATCCGCCTGCCGCTGTCTAAGTGCTGGAATTAAAGGTATGCGTCTCCACCATCCAACTGCTTTATTTTTTTTAATTATTTTTTTTAATTAAAGTTATTTGCCATATGTGACTTAGGGTATTATCACTTTATAGGTGTCAGTTATAAGGATTTCAAAATATAGCTTACTATATTGACAAATAGAAGAGGAAACTTGCTGAAAGGATACTGGGCTAGCTATCAGAGTTGAATAAATAATTACACAATTAATTCTCAGGATGGCTGGGAGGGGACAGAACAAACACTCTCAGCTGCTTCTCTTTTGTTCTCTTGAGGGAGATGTGCCCCAGAGAAGCAGCTCTTATGGTCCCTGGTCCCCATGAGATGAAATCGCTTTTCTCATTCAGCTCTTGAGGAGCACCTGGCTCCATTCTGCTCACCAGGCTATCAGTAGCCCCATCTCTACAGTCCAGGGAGTGAGCCCTTGTGAGAGGGTCCGTCTTGTTTACAAGTCTATCAGTTAGCTAGTCTTGTGGTTAGAAAAGGAGGGCCACAAAAGATGGCTGCCTCTCTTCCTGCCGCCATCTACAGCCAGGGCAGGGAGGAGAGAAGACAGCGGCGTCCGAGGGCTGGGGTTCTACCCCCAGGACTCACAGATTGAAATAGACGCATTTGTAAGAATTGAAGACAGCAGCACCAACATCAAGGAAGCACGAAGTTGAATAGTGAGGGGTCCCTGGATGCCTGGGATTCTGAATCTTATTAAAGGAGAAAAGAGGGCCAGTGAGATGACTCAGTGATAAAGGAGCCTGCCTCCCAACCCTGCCAACCTGGGTTTGAGCCCCAGGACCCACATGGGGAGAGGAAAACATTGACATATTCAAGTTGACCTGTAACCTCCGCACCCCCTCAATCAATAAGTGAGTGTAATTTTTTTAAAGCAAAAGATAAAAATCACTGATTAAAGAGATCTCTCGATGCCTTCTCTCTACCTTTCTCTCCACTCAATAATTCCCTTACCCATTAAATAAACTCTATATCCCTCCCCATCCCATAAAAAGAGTGCTCTCAAGCCAGAGATGCAGATAACACAAGGAGAATTTATAAGATTAGATTTGTTGTGTGGGTAACCTTCCTAAGGTCTTCATTCTGTCTGCTGAGTCCACAGGTAGTCAAATGGTAGGGTGTTAAAATGAACTCTAAGGGTTAAAACACCTTAAAAGCTGTCAATGAAAGATGCACAGGAGTGACCACAGAGAAGTTAGGAAATAAAGGCAGAGAATCATGGGAAAAAGATACTGGATAGCCCTGAATAAGAGTTTTCCAGAGAAGCAAGAAATAGCCAGGGAGAGCAGAGGTGGGTGGGGAAAAAAATAAACCCCACAAAAGTCATAGTGTTTGACTAAACACAGGAAAGCAAAGAAATGCAAGGACTAAAGACATGTGAAACCTTAAACACAGGGCAGAGGTAGAGCAGGATAATAAGAATCGTAAGGTGGAAGGTAGGGCTTTAGGGTCCAGACTCTGGACAGAGCAGGAGACAAGGGAGTGTAGCAATGGAAGACTAAGAGCACCGGCTTGCAGACGAGCAGACTACTAAAAAGGACCATTCAAGTTCCCGCAGTTCACATTGTATTTATTACTGTTGTTGGTGTTGGTATCATTATTATTGACAGAGTCTATGGAGGCCAGGCTGGCCTTGAACTCCTGATCCATCTACCTCCACCTGAGTGCTTCAGTTATAGACACGAGAACCAGCAGCTCATAGTGTGGGTATAAAATGAGTGAGAATGAGTACAGTCAGTCGTTCCATTCATGTAGCTGTCCAGTTTTCTATGCAACACAATTATTTCCACGATAGTTGTTTCTCTAATCCTCCTGTGAATTTGGTAGTATTATTATTTTATTTTATGTGCATGAGTGTTTTGTCTGTGGGCCACATGTGTGCAGTGCCAGTAAGGTACAAGGGGCCATCAGATCTCCTTGGATTGGTTTTACAGATGTTGTAAGCTACCATATGGGTCCTGGAAATTGAACTCAGGCCCTCTGGAAGAGCAGTCAGTGCTCTTAACTACTGAGCTATCTCTCCATTCCTGCTTTGTTCTTATTTCTGAATATTTGGAAAAAAACTACCCCTCTTTAAAAGATGATAATGCAAACAGAATTGCTTACAGACCAGAATAGTGCCTATGCCCATGAATGACTCAGTCTTGACTTTATATGTGTAATAACCCATGTTCCTTTCATAGTTTACTGATGTGACCCCCCTTTTTTTGACTTTTTTTTTTAAAGATTTATTTATTTATTATGTATACAGTGTTCTGTCTGTCTGTATGCTTGCTGGCCAGAAGAGGGCACCAGATCTCATTACAGATGGCTGTGAGCCA
>JAQHUG010000098.1:731218-741367 GCA_028555095.1 Dicrostonyx torquatus
ACCTATGTTCATGTTTCATGAAAGAATATAAATTCTTGCCGGGCGGTGGTGGCGCACGCCTTTAATCCCAGCACTCGGGAGGCTGAGGCAGGCGGAGCTCTCTGAGTTTGAGACCAGCCTGGTCTACAAAAGCTAGTTTCAGAGCAGGCTCCAAAGCCACAGAGAAACCCTGTCTCGATAAAAAACCAAAATATATAAATTCTTCTTGCCATAGTACATGAATTCAACCTTAATTATCAGATTATTATATTGCAGGATCTTGCCCAGAAAAATATAACCTCGAACTCCCTGATACCCCATTCTTATGGGAATCTCTTTATGAAACCTGGTTGATTTCCAGAAAGTTTCCAGAAAGTCTCCATTTTGGCTGAGCCTAAGCCAGACTGTTACAGGCCCAGCTACTTGGTTACAATGTCTTTTAACTATTTTAGAATTATTTTTGTAACACATTTATGAGGACAAAAACACCTCCATTGCATTTAGAAATATGTTATTCTTTACGCTTCAGCTATCACTCCCGGTAGTGTTTCTACCCTCACCATCCCATCCCATCCACCCCTCCCCTCTGGGACGCAGTCCTAAGCAACAGGTAGTCTACTTTCTGTCTCTGTGGGTTCCCTGGTTCTGGACACTTCATGAACAGGAGGATCACGTGACGCTTGTCCTTCTGTGATTGGCATTTTTCACTATTGTGATGACTTATCCCGACTATTAACTTGATGGCATTTAGGATTCCCCAGCAGGCACACCTCTACGGATGTCTGTGAAGCATTTCTAGAGATGGTTTTACTAGATGAAACGGTCCACTCTGCCTGTGGGCACCATCATCCATGGGCAGAAATCTCAGACTAAATGAAAAAGACTAAGGAAATAAAAGCCAACCCCCAGCTCCCTCTGCTTCCTGAGTGTAGATGCAATGTGGCCTGCACCTCATGTCCCGTGGCCACGCCGTCCCTGTCTTGATGGACTGTACGCTCAAACCGTCAACCAGAATACACCCTTCCTTCCGTTGCTTTTGTTGGATATTTTGTCACAGCAGTGGAAAGGTCACTAATACAATTAAATATTTCATTTTAATCCATATAGTACCTATCAATAACGATTTCTTTCTGTAGTCAAAGAACACTTCATTATCTGATTGTAGTACATTTTGTTTGAATGTTGGGCATGTGAGTGTCTCTACCTTTTGGGTAATGTGATGTGGATATATATATAATGGTTAGCATGTGGGAAAATGTCAGGACCCCCAAAATAGGATTGGAAAAATATCTCAAGACACATTTTATTTCTCAAATCTGTGCCTTGGGTTCATTTTGTGGAGAAAGGAGCACAGCTTGGTTAACATTTTATAAGCATGAGGCTCGGGTGACACGGCTTCGAATATAAATCCCATGAGGTGTAGGTTTATGATAAGGGGCAGTCACACCAAGAAACAGGACAGAAGACCCACAGACCTCACAGCAAGCAAAAGTTAGTCTCGCCATCCCAGACCTAGATCTAAGACGCCAGGTTTGCTTTGGGAAGCGGAGGGAGTGGTTGTCTCAGCAGTTTTAACTTTGGTCCTGAAGCTGAACCGAGTTGCCTGGAAGTCGTTTCAAGGTGTGCAATTGAGAAAACACCAGGCAGGAGGCCTAAGATTCACAGCTTGCACGGGACACCCTTCTGCATCTGCAGGCATATTTTTGGCATCCTCGTATAGTGCGAATGAATAACATGGTCTAACCGGAAAGCCCCCAGAACACTCATTCAGAAACCAAACCCTGTCATCTTCATTCTTTCCTTACGTCAGTGCAAAGAACTCATGTGCTGAAAGCAACTTCAGCAAAAACCCCCAGCTGCCGCTTTATTAAGAGAACTCTTTCCTCCATGCTTTCTGCCAACAGATCTCGAAGCCAAACTTTAGTGCCCCACACCCTGCTGTGTATCTGGAGAAATCCATTCCCGTGCGCTCAGCTGAATAGTGCATCTCAGAATACAGAACACTAAGAAAGACCTCAAATGCTTAGTTTTCAGAACCTCTACAGTAAACCCTACCTGGACGTCCCAAGAGGCATAAGAAAAAGGTTGTTTAACTGAATATGAGTAAACATGAACTCACAATAAAATAGAGCCCTGTAGGACGCAGCATGTGTGACACAGGGGCCACTGGCATACACCACCACCATACCCAGCTTTCAGAGACTTAGCATCTTGAAAGCTGCATGTGATGGGTGGCACTCAGGACCACCAAGGACAGCACATGGCCTCAATCATAGAAGTAGGTTGGGGTTTATTTTCATGCTGCAAAAACCAGGAAGGAAATCGCCAAAACAGTGATGGGGCTTTCCCTAGTTCATAATTTTCTTTGGTTTTCATTGCCTTTTTGGGTTTTTTCTTCACTTTCTCATTTTAATACAGGGTCTTGATTAGCTGCCCAGGCTGGCCTTGAAGGCACTGTGTAACCTACACAGGCCTTGAACTCTTGATGTTCCTGCTTCTGAGTATCTAAAAAAAGAGAAAAAAACTTACTTGTACTTTCCTAAATTTATTTTCTTCCTTTCCTTCTTCCTCTTTTAAACTAAAATCCCAACATTATGGTTGAACTATCTCGAGAAGTACCAGGCTAGCTAAAATATAGACCAATTATAATTTCCTTTATTATAAGAGGCAAACTCACAAAACAGAAACGAGTAGTCCAAGATCAGCTGTGTAGCGTGGAAACCACAGAGAGAGCGTGAGAGAGAGCGCCCCTGGGCTGCAAGGTTTTTCTCCAGATACCCAGAAAGTCACACCTAACCTGACCCCACCCCTTAAAGATCATTGACCGACAGATTTCCCATCACATTAAAAATTATTTTACTTCTTTTTTGTTTATTATTTTTAGTGTCATTACTAAACATTTTGAACACAAAGTCAGGAACATCAAATTCCTACATCCTTCCATTGTGGCTTCCTGCCTTAGCAGCCCTCTCGTCTTTTGGCTCTCATCACAAATAAAAATCCCTCTTGTCCTATGGGCACATGTCCCGCAATAATTACTACTAGCCTCAGCAATAGTTTATTGAGATACAAAATAAATCACTAAACTATAGCCTAATTCTTTTTCTTGAGCTGAGCCCACCCTTAAGAAAATGCCACCTAAATGTGTGCATGAAAATCTGAGTATTGGATTCTCCATGCTGAAATGAAAATCACCATATTTATCACTTTGTTTTTCAAAAGGAAAGGATCTATGGAGATAAATCTAAATACACTTTAAGAATAAGATTGGTGGTAGTGAAGTAAAAGAATGTAAGGAAGGGCTTTTGAGGGTGATTGATTGAATACCCGGATGAAGATAAGACAGGCACACTGGATGACCACAGACCTATGGACTGGGAAATGACCAATGGTAGGAGCATCTTTGATAATGCATGAGAATTGTATGTAGAACACACAGACACACACGCATGCACGGTTGCATGCTCACACGCATGCACTGATGTTGCCTCAGCCGGCAGAGTTTGTTAGCCATACTGCTGCCACTATACTGGCCCCTCATCTGCTCTGTTGAGGCACTGGAGTGTGAAGGGACCCATGCCAGAATCCACTGAACAGGTAAACATCAAAGAACTTGTGCCCAAAATACACAGGAAACGGCAAAAAGGAAAGAACCGAAACTAAAACCAGAAAACCAGGGAAAGGCTAAATGCAAACAGTACTAGTTAGAGCCATGGTGTCTCGCATTCAGTCACAAAAGTCTACACTGCTGTGGCCTGGTGGCAGCGTAACAGATTGAGGTACAAACTGGAGCCACACCCCGCCCACTCATCACGGTGAGTGAGGCTCACTTGTTGCCCTCACTTCATTCTGGCAGCTTGCTACACTAACACTAAAGGCCAGATCCTGCTCCCCAAGGGCTCAGGTCCAGGGCCTCACCTGCTGGATGAGTGAGCCACACCCCAATCCCTGCTACTCTCCTTGAGACTCCTTACTAGGAATAGTCCCTTCACTCTCTCAACTGGACCATTCCCAAGGACATTTCAATGGGCTCCCTCTTACCATGGCTCAGCAGTTAAGAACATTGGCTATTCTTCCTGAGGACCAGGGTTCAATTCCCAGCACCCACATGATGGCTCACCGCTGTCTGTAACTCCAGTCTGTAGGACCTGGATCCAGTGCCCTCTTCTGACCTCTGCAGGTACCCAAACACGTAAAATAAATAATTTTATTTTTGTTTTTGTTTTTTCTTTTTTAAAGAAAAGGTTTTCTGTTCTCAATAAAAACAAAACTTCAGCCTGGTCTACAGAATGAGTTCTAGGACAGGCTCCAAAGTTACAGAGAAATCTCTTCTTGAAAAAATCCAAAACAACAAAACAAAAGAAAACCTCACTGGGTAGTTAGTGGTGGCACAAGCCTTTAATTCCAGCGCTGGGGAAGCAGAGAAATCCTGTCTCAAAATAGAAAAAAAAAAAAAAACCCTCAGGCTGAGATGGCTCAGCAGTTAAGAGCACTGAGTGCTCTTCCAGAGGTTCTGAGTTCAATTCCCAGCAACCACAAGGTGGCTCACAACCATCTACAGTGGGATCTGATGCCCTCTTCTGGCATAAAAGTACACATGCAGATGGAGCACTCATATTCATAAAAAAAAAAAATAGAAATCTTTAGAAACAAAACCCCAGGCCTTCCTCAGACCTTGCGTTCACCTGCAGCCTTATCTCCCTCTTTACAGCCGAGTTTCTAAAGACTTAGCTGTGCTTCCTCACTTCCCAGTGCAACACAGCCCCACCCTCCACACACTGCCCAAACCTTCCAAACCCCACGGATGGGGTGGACACCATGTCCATGTTGTCTTTTTCCTTGAAATGTCTTCCTTTTCTCCCCGCCCCCAGTAGTTGGCTCACCAACAGCCACTGCCACTGAGTGTTTACAGAGGTGGCCCCGGTCCACTCTGCTCCCTCTCATACTCTTCCATCCTCTGCACCATCCCTGAATCCTGGCCTTTCCATTACTGACACAAGAGAAGGACGATCTATACAGGAGCCTGGAGGGTTTTCACAACAGCACACAGTTGTTTCCCTAAGAGCTTTAAAGAGGCCTCAAGGTACACATGACTAGTATTCAAGGTCCCAAGGCTAGAAAAACTTGTTGAGCTTGACTGGATCTCTCTCTACCACCCCCACCCATTCCCGAAAAGGAAATGGTGCCCTGGCACAGGAATCCCAGAGTTTGCCCTTCTCTGTTCCCACCCACTGACTCCAAAGGCTAGAATTCCTCCAGACTCGTCCTGGCCAGCACTCTGCTCCCAGGTACATCAACCTGATTCCCTAGCTGTGAACAAAGCTCCAGGACATTCACAGTCCTACCCCCGCCCGCGCCCCCCAGCAATACCCCACTCTCAGTAACGAAATCTGCGATAAAATACTGACCAAAAGCAGCTTACAGAGGAAAGGGTTTATTTGTTACAGTCCATCATTGAAGGGAGCTAAGGCAGGAAGGAAATCCAGACTGGAACCTGGAGGCAGTACTGCTTCCTGGTTTGCTCAGCCCTGTTTCTAACGTAGCCCAGGTCTACCTGCTGAGGATTGGCACCACCCACAATGGCCCGGCCCTTAGACATCAATTAGCTGTCAAGAAAATGCCCAAACACAAGCTGTACTGGCTAGTCTTATGTCAACTTGACACAAGCTAGAGTCATCAGAGAGGCGGGAACCTCAGTTGAGAAAATGCCTCGTTAATATTGGGTTGTAAGCAAGCCCATAAAGGCAGTTTCTTGATTCATGATTCACAGGGGAAGAGCCCAGCCCATTATGGGTGGAGTCGCGCCTGGGCAGGCATTTCTAGGTTCTGTAAGAAAGCAGACTGAGCAAACCAAGGGAAGCAAGACAGTAAGCGCCACTTTCCTGGCCTCTGCATCAGCTCCTGCCTACAGGATCCTGTCTTCATTGCTTTTTTTTGTTTGTTGGTTTGGTTTGGTTTGTTTCTCTTTGAAGGTAGAGTTTCTCTGTGTAGCCCTGGCTATCCCGAAAACTAACTCTGTAGACCAGGCTGGCCTCGAACTCACTAAGATCCACCTGCCTCTGCCTCCCAAGTGTTGGATTAAAGGTGTGCGCCACCACCGCCTGACTTTGACTTGGTTTCTTGATGATAGTCATTCTGATGAGGGTGAGATGGCATCTCTAATTTTATTTTGCATTTCCCTGATGGCTAATGATGTTGAAAACTTAAAAAAATTAATTAGCCATTTGTGTGTCTTCTTTTAAAAAATTTTTAATTTAGTTTTATGTGCATGGGTGTTTTGCCTGCATGTAAGTCTGTGTACCACGTGTGACTGGTGCATACAAAAGCCGGAAGAAGACAGAACTTCTGAACCTGCAGTCACAGATGGTTGTGAGCCACCATGTGAGTATAAGGAATTGAACTCAGGTCCTCTGGAAGAGCATCCAGTGCTTTTAACTGCTGAGTCATCCCTCCAGCCCCCTGTATTTCCCCTTTTGAGAAATAGTCCTTAGCCCATTTTGGAAATTGCATGCCCAAAGCCCTAACATTGATTCCCAGCAGCACGTAAGCCAGATGTGTGGTTTGTGGCACACAACTGTAATTCTCCACCATGAGAGGTGGAGATATCAGAATCAAAGTTATCCTGGCTGCTGTCTATTGCTGTAAAGAGGCACCATGACCATGGCAACTCTTACAAAGGAAATATTTAATTGGGAGTGTCTTACACTTCAGAGACTTATTCCATTGTCATGATGGTGGGAAGCATGGCAAAGGTGGAGGCAGCCATGGTGCTGGAGAAGGAGCTGAGAGTTCTCCATCTGGATCAGCAGGAAATGACGGCACAGCCCAGCCCCTAAGGGCACATTTTCTCCAACAAAGCCACACCTGCCCCAACAAGGCCACACCTCCTAATAGTGCCACTCCCTATGGACCAAGTATTCCAACACACAAGTCTCTGTGGGCCTCCTATTCTAACCACCACAGTTACCTGGTGAGTTTGAAGCCTGGGATACATGACCTGATCTAAAAGTAAAATTACCCCACGCCCCATCAAAACAACAACAAAACAAACAACTGTAAACCAGCCTTCCACCTGGGCCACCCAGAATATGTGCCCTTTTAAGCTCTCATCCATCTGATTTAATTAAATACTTATTTTGCATTTAGTTGTTGAATATCTGTCTCTCCCAGAGCTAAGCTCCATTAGCAGCTGTTGGCTGTGTCCATGGTACCTGGCACAAAGAAGATATTCAGTAAATAATATTGAATGAATAAATATAATTAACCAAGTAAAGGCTTGGCAGACTTTCCCACTTGGTTATGGGAAATGTTCAGAACAGCAAAATGCTCGAACTAAATGCTAGCGTTGTCATGGCATTTTCATTAAATACTGTGGTTAAATGTGAGCAGTAATAGCGTTAGTTGACACACCGAGAGGCAGTTGCCATGCACCTTAGAGCTACATTCAGAGATGCTACGGCTCGCCCATGCATTTCCAGACCCCCTCCCATCCTCATAGCACCCTCCCTTTATTCTCCGAACCTTCAGCCTCTTTCCTGAGACTCCAGTGCAACAAGGATGTGAGAATCGGCTGGGTCTTGCATACAATGCTCACTATTTCCCCTCTGCTAGTTTCTTTCTCTGTGCTCTGTCTCTTCAGAGTGGGCATAACTTTCTAAACTTGACCTTCCCCAAAACAACCTGATTTTTTTTTCTTTAGCATCATTTTTAGTGTCTGTGTTTCCTTCCTAAGATTAAAATTTTTCCAAATTAATACACAAATTTAATACTATTCTATACTACATCACAGTAGCCTTCTTTTTAAACATACACTTTTAATTTTTTCTTTGAGAAAAATGCTTGCAATAATTTTCAAAACATTTGTTATGCTGATCAAAATTATTGTAGTCTCTAATTTTAAAAGGTGCAGTTATTCCACACAAAATCAATAACGAACAAGTAAAACTTACTTTGGAGAGTGGCCAGGTAGAATGTGTCACTTCCACCCCTAAGGTTTCATATGTTCAGACTCAGTCCATAATAAAGTGGTGGTACCTTTAATTGGTGGTGCCTAGTAAAGGGGTCCTTATGTCTTTGGGTGTGTGCACCCCAAAGTGATTAATGGTTCTCATGGGACCCCAGGCACTCTCTGGCTTCCTATCTGGTGCTGATCTTACCCTCTCATCCACACTCCAGCCATGCTGCCTTCACCAGAGCCGAGGTGATACCACAGCTATGCCCTTGAACCTCCAGAACTGTGAGCTGTATAAATCCCCCTTCTTTATAAAAAGACCCAGTCGCTGGTATCAGTTACAGCAACAGAAAACAGACTAGTGCTCAGATGGTAAAGGAATGTGCTTCAGCTCACACACTCGATTGGAATTAGAGTCAGTGAAACACGGAATTCCTTAAACGGTTGTGATTTTTATTTTTCATTAAATGTGATTCTCTGTTCTTACACAATTATTTTAGTTAGTTTCTCCATCTTATAGTTGTTGTAATAGGCGGGCGGCTGTGTCCCGCCGCCGAGAAGTGGGGCCGTTTTCCCGGTGCCTGGCTCCCAGCTCCTAGCTTATGCCTGAAATAACCACACGACAATTATATTCATTTAAATACTGCCGGGTCCATTATCTCTAGCCTTGGCTTGGCTAGCTCTTGTATCTAAAACTAACCCATTATAAAAGTCTGTGTGTCACCACGAGGTGGAGATCTTATCAGGGATCATTCAGCATGTCTGACCCTGGCGGCTTCATGGCGGCTCTCAAACTTCCGTTCTTCCCCAAACTCTGTTCTGTCTACTCCGTCCACCTAAGGGCTGTGTCCTATCTTACAGGCCAGGCAGAGTCTTTATTTAACCAATGAAAGCAAAGAAATACAGAAGATCCCTCCTACATCTTATAGTAATGAGTGCATAAATGTGTTGATGGAACGGTCTCAAGTAAGAAAGCTTTGGGCATATCTAACCAATCCTACTTTGCCATAGTCCTGTCTTTTCTGTCCATGAGATGAAATGTCCCACATTTATAATGGGAAGGATGAGTCCGAGAGAGCTAGCTGTGTGACTGGGGAGGTAGGACTAGCCAGGCTCTCTTGCTCTTCCCCTCAGCCTGCTCCTCGAGCTCAGACAGCCATGGTATCTACCTGTCAGTCATCCCTCACCAAGCTTTCCTCACTGACTTTTCCATCAGATCATGCTATGCTCACCCAGTCCACCAGGGTCTTCACAACATGTTGCTCAGTAGAGGGCATATATCCTAAGACAACCGAGCTCCTGGAAGCTCCTCCTTCCACTTTCCATCAATCACCCTCTCTACCCGGGGCTACCGACGCAGGACCATCCAGGCCACAGCCACCACTGGTCTTACTTAAGAGGATCTGGTAAATGTACAGAGGGAAAGACAAGTAGAGCACTTAAAATTAACCACAGGACTGAGTGTAGCTCAACAGCGTGGGGCTTGCTTAGCATAGAGGAGGCCTGGAATTCCATTCCTAACATGGAAAAGGAAGGGTAGAAGAAGAGGGCAAGGATTTTTTTTTTTTAAGCTCTAACTGCAGAAACTGGGAGATGGTCCAGTGGGCAAAGTGCTTGTTGTCAAACGTGGAGACCTACCTTGATCCTTAGCACCCAAGTTAAACTCCAATGTGGACATAGAAAGATGGTTCAGTGGGGAAGGTGCTCTCCATGTGAGCATGAGAGTTTGAATTTTGGTTTCCAGAACCCATGGAAAGCCAGACATAGTAGTGAACTACAGTTGTCTCAGAGTTGCTACAGCATGATAGAAGCCAGAGACAGGAGACTACCCAGAAGCCTGCGGCCGGCTGGCCTGGCAAACTTAGTGGTAAACACGAGACCCTATCCCAAACAAGGAGTGGTATGGCACCTCCACTCCCACACTCACAAACATGCACACACACATTGTACACATATACATACACTGTATAGACAGACAGACAGACAGATGATAGACATAGAAAGAGAGAAAGAACCAGTGGATGCTTGTAATCCCAGTTTGGGGAGGCAAAGCTAGGGGATTTCAGAAGTTCACTGGCCATCTAGTTAGGTTCACTAAGAGACCTTGTCTCAAACCAATAAGGTAGAGGGTGATAGAGGGAGACACTGATCTTCACTGCGGTGGTTTGAATGAGAAAGACCCCCATAGGCTCACATATTTGAATACTTGGTCCCCTGCT
>JAQHUG010000098.1:750026-762319 GCA_028555095.1 Dicrostonyx torquatus
ACACATATGCGTGAACACACATACACTGTGATATATAGACACACATATGCATGAACACACAAAAATAAAATGCAACACAATTTTTATTAATAAATAAAGGCTAGACCTGGCAATGTGTGCTTCTAACCCCAGCGTTCAGGAGACTGAAGAAAGAGGGTTACAAGTTTGAGACTAGCTCATTCTACACGCCCTGTTTCAAAACCTAAGTCAATTTAGAAAATAAAATTAAAACAAGGCTTTGGGGCTCCAACACCAAATCAACCTTGAAAGCACAGCTCCCAGACCCCTCCAAAGGCATGTCTTAGGACCAGGGGCCAGAGCACTGTTCATGTCCTCTGTGCCTTAGCTGATGAACCATTAAGTGATTTTTTTTTTTTGAGCTGCTCTGGCTTCAAACCCAACCCAACCCCTCAAAGCCTATTTTAAAAACCAAGTAGGGTGGCTGGCAAGATGGCTCAGCCAGTGAAGGTGCTTGCCACCAAACTCTAATGAATGGAGTTCCATCTCTTAGGCCCCATATGGTAAAGGCAAGAACTAAGTCCCCAGAATTGTCCTCTGACATCCACATGTACTTGTACACTTGAGCACACGCACATAGAATAATAAATAAAATTTAATTATTTTAAAGTTAAAAATAAATTACAAGTATAGAAGAAAATTTTCTTATATCCACAATTGCCAGACATTGTTTCTTTCTTTCTTTCTTTCTTTCTTTCTTTCTTTCTTTCTTTCTTTCTTTCTTTCTTTCTTTCTTTTGTTCATTCGTTCTTTCCTTCTTTCATAATTAGATTGTATATGCATGTGTGGAGGCCTATGGCCAATAGTATGTCTCCCTCTTTTGTTTTCCATCTTATTATTTTATTTTTATGTGAATTCATGTTTTACCTATGTGCAAGTCTGTACTGCATGCGTGCCTAGTGCTGGTAGAGGCCATTGAATGCCCTGGAACTGGAGCTGCCATGTTGTTTCTAGGACAGGTCTTCTGCAAGAATAGTAAGGGCTCTAAACTACCGAGCCATCTCTCTGTCTTATTTTTGAAAACAAGGTCTCTCCCTGAACCCGAAGATCACTGGTTGGTAAGGCTGGCCACTGAGCCCGTGGGATCCCCTATCTCTGAACCCCAGAACTGGGGCTGCAGATGTGTGCCACAGTACATCCCCTGCTTGTGCTCAGCCGCTGAGCACCAACACAGCCCCCACTCACCATTTAAAACGGTGCTCTCTGTCTACTTCCCTTCAACACTTATTCAGTCAATACATATCCAGTAAGTTTCTAACATACAGGACTGAAGAGATGGCCCAGCACTTAAGAGCACTGGCTGTTCTTCCAGAGGACCTGGGTTCAAATCCCACCACCCACTTGGTGGCTCACAACCATCTGTAATGCCAGTTCCTGGAATCCAACATCCTCCTCTGGCCTCTGCAGCTACCAGGCACACAAGTGGTCCACAGACATACGTACCAGCAAGGCAGAGATGACCAAGCTGTACCGTAGGGCCTCCATGTGTTGATTTGTGATTATAAACAGTAGCCTGTAGAACAAGGGAAGACAGATGGCACAGCAGTAGCGCTCTGAAAATCTTTTTTTCCTTTTCTTCTTTTTGCTTTTTGAGACAACGTTTCTCTTTGTAGCCCTGACTGTCCAAGAACTCACTCTGTAGACCATCATGCTGTCCTGAACTCATAGAGATCCACCTGCCTCTGCTTCTCAAGTGCTGGTATTAAAGACCTGTGCCACCACACTCAGCTAAAGCATTTCTTAAATATTTACTTTTGGTTGGGCATGTGTGCCCCAATATGCATGCAAAGGTCAAAGGACAACTAGCAGGAACTGGTTCTCTCCTCAGGACAAAGCTGAACCATCTTACCCTTCCAAGTAATTGTGGTCAGCAAGATGGCTCAGTGGATAAAAAAATGCTTATCCCACAAACCTGAAAATGTGAGTTTGGTCCCCAGAATCCACAGTGGAGAGAACTAACTCCTGACCTCCACCCATGCACTGTGGCATGCATACTCCTGCGCACGCACATGCACACACACACACACACACACACACACACACACATATATACACACACCAATAGTAATAGAGTGAAGTATTTTTTTTAAAGATTTATTTATTGTATATACAATGTTCTGCATTCATGCATGCCTGTAGGCCAGAAGAGGGCACCAGATTTCATTACAGATGGTTGTGAGTCAACATGTGGTTGTTGGGAATTGAACTCAGGACCTTTTAGAAGAGCAGGTAGTGCTCTTAACCACTGAGCCATCTCTCCAGCCCAAGTATTTTTAATGAAACTGTAAGTGTGTACATTCTGAGACGGTGTCTTCATAGATTAATTTTCCTATTTTTTTAAGATTTATTTATTTATTATGTATACAGTATTCTGTCTACATGTATGTCTGCAGGCCAGAAGAGGACACCAAATCTCATTACAGATGGCTGTGAGCTACCATGTGGGAATTGAACTCAGGACCTCTGGAAAAGCAGTCAGTGTTCTTAACCCCTGAGCCATCTCTCCAGCCCTAATTTTCCTATTAAAATAAGCATTTTACTTTTTCTAAAGGATGTTTTTAAAATTATTCCTTTACAAAGATTCAACTATTTCAAACTATGTTTTTAATGTCAGAAGAGCCATAAAATAAGTGTACAAATCCAAAAAAAGTACTGCAGTGATGGGGAAAACAAGAGCTGCCAAAGAGATCAGCATGTCTGCTTTCCAGCTCGGTTAGGGATGTGTGTGTGTGTGTGTGTGTGTGTGTGTGTGTGTGTGTGCACGTGTGTGTTCAAGAAACTCGAATTCCACAAGTTAACTTCCAAACAAAATGCAGTAATTGCATATCCACTGATTAAATTCCATTATACCCACCTCGAGGTTTTACACAAAAAGTATCATGAACGTAGGGTTGGTGGCGCATGCCTTTAATCCCAGCACTTGGGAGGCAGAGGCAGTCAAATCTGTAATTCAAGGTCAGCCTGGACTACAGAGCAAATTAGTTCCAGGTCTGGCTCCATAGCTACGGGGAAACCCTGTCTCATAAAACAAAACAAAAACAAAAAAGTATCATAAATCTGCTACAAATGAACTTGAAATATTTTTTTAAAAAGAGCCAAAAGGAAGAAAGTCTAGGCCAGCTTTTAAGACATGCAGATATGTGTTCTTAGGAACAAGGAGGAAAAGCAAGTGTTTTGGTGTCTTTCTGAGCGGGAGAGAAAGCTTGTCTGGGGCATTACAATGCGTTGATCGACCGTCAGCCTGAAGTTACCAAGGTTGTATAAAGCTTGCAATAAAGCTTTCTTTGCATTAGCCAGCCAAGCACATAAACATTTTAATGAACTGTTTTTACATGGTTCATTGGGCAGCTACCAGGCTACTATAATACAAATCACCACGCCGCCACATCCAGCTCACTCATGATGGCTGTGCTTTCCCAGCTTACCAAACACAAATTGAAATCACAGCTATGGGGCTTAATCAAACACTTGACTACCGGAGCATGGGAACGTCTCCTCCCGGAATCTGCTAGATTCTGGGATGGTCTGTTCAAATGTCAGAATCCCTGAGAAATTTGACTCTCAAGCTTCCAAACCCCAGATGATGTTTCTTGTAATACCCAGAGACCACTAAGAAGCTAAGCCCTTCAGTTACCTCTTGGTGTTGAAGTGGTTTTAGGCAGCCAGCAACAGGGCTGCCATGAGTGCAAGCAACCGAGAGACCATCAACCACAGAGACCGAGCGCCCCAGACTGGTATCTGCCTTCGTGACTTTAAGCTTTGAAAGAATTATTGAGCCAACACCAACACAGACCAAGCCTCCTCAGAATAGTTAAGTATTACCAACAAACACTTGTGCATATTCTAGTCAACACTTAGAGAACAAGACGTCATAAAATGTCTTAGTCATTCCGAGATCTTAATGACCTGGTATTTCCAGATTCCGATTAAACCCTAGCCCAACACATAACTTGATAGCTAATTCAAATTACAAATGACTATTTAACAAACCACACCACGTTTTGTATTTTAACATCTCTTCCCTTGCTGGCACATAGGTTGAGAAATGGCTGGTGATATATTGTCCCACTGCCTGATGCCCCAGTGAGAACAAGCTGTTTTCACCTTGATATGGCCTTTAAAATAAATTAATTTGTTAACATTTTAAAATTCAGTGCAACAGATGACATAAAGCATTTATAAGACAGTTTATGACCCAGCCAACCATGCTCTGATCCAATAATATTTATTAAAACATTTTAGCTGGCTAATCAGTTCATGGCCAAGATTTGGAGATGTTTGTTCTCCATGTTGAGTTGGGATCTAAATGGTACTAATGGTACCATAAAGATGTTATATGGCGTTAATATAACCTGAGTATTAAAAATATAATGAATTTGCTATTTATGAACCATTAAGTTTTGCCTCATCCCCAGAATAAATTTTTTGTCATTACAGACCTATTAATACACCCTCTCTGTTTTTCTATCATCCTACTTCCATCCACCATCCCTGGGGTGTCTTCCTACAGATGAATGAAGGTAAGGCAGAGGTTTCCTTTGTTTTATTTCAGATACTGTTTATGATAATCCAAGACTAAAAGCAATGTTTTTTCTGTTGTAAGGTGTTCATTTATGGTTCCTACCTTAGCAGATCAGGTAACACCAGGGCCACCTCCACCTATCTTCATGTCTTCATAGAACATTCCAGAAGCTTAGCTTCTCCAAAAGCCTGTCTCTGCATAGCAATGGACGCCAGAGATTCCAGCACTGGGGAGGTTGAATCAGGAGCAGCACAAGTTCAAGGCCAACTTGTGTCACCTAGCAAGACCTAAAAAGAGAGAGACAGAAACAGAGACTCAGAGAGAGGAGAGAGAGAGATGGGTGCAGTGTGGGGTGGGAGGGTGACCATTCATTTCTGTGGTCCAGAAGGGAGACCTTAGATTTCTTTAACTGTACAGACTCTGAGCCATAACAGAGGCATTTCCTAGCAATAAATGTGCCTATAAAATATTGGCTCAAAATCCAGCTATAGGACAATTCTAGAACATTTTCATGGGATATTACATAGCTCTTAACAATCTTGTTTGGGTCTAAGGTGATACAATAATAAAATGCTTCACTTAAAAAACGCAAGGCCCGAGGGTCAATATGGCACTCTGCATGCAATGTAACCAATTTAAGATTAGAGCAAATGCTGCATATAATATGATATAATGCTATAAGGGAAAGAAAACTCAGATGAGAAACTGCATCCAGTGAATGAGGAAACTTGTGTGGAGAGAAACCCTAAAATAGAAAACGATGACAAAACCAGAAATTCTGGATGGTTACTATCGTGCTGTCAATAAAATTATACATGTAGGGCATTAAGTCATTTAAAGCCAAATATCTTTCAAGACTAGATGGAAAGTGTGCCAGCTTGGCGTGATCATCTTCCCCCCTCAGCCCCTCCTCCCGTCATGTCTGGCAATACGCTGATTTGCTGGTGGGGCTTCTGTGTGACCGTGATACTCTGTCCAGAGTGGAAGTAGAAAAGTCACAGATCAGAGACAGATCACAAATTAGTTGGCAGATGTTGGGCAATCATTTTTTTTAAGCCTTGGAGTCGCTGTTTTTATTTTTCTTAACTGAATATGTTTAGGTGCTTTGCCTGATCATTATGTCAGTACACCATGGTGCTTGGTACCCTAGCAGGGCTGGAGAGGGTGTCAGATCCCCTGGAACTGAGGTTCAGGCTGTAAGCTGCCATGTGGGTGCTGGGAACAGTAAGGGCTCTTAACCATGGAGCCATCTCCCCAGGCCACGGCAGACAATCTTGATGATCTTGGAATCACTCCGGTCACATTTGTTGCTTGGGTGGCATTTCTTCTTCCGTCACTCCTTGTCCCTTTGTCTCTCTGCCCCTAGGCTCTTTGGCATCTGCAGAGCTAAGGGCTGACGTGGCAGTTTGGGTGACTTCTGTCCTCTGTGGTCTTTTTTCAAAGGTTTTCTTTTTTCTTTTCTAATTTTAAAAAATTGGCGTGCACACACATGTATGCAAGGGTGCTCATGTGCAAGTGTTGTGCATATTATGTCACAGGTGTTAAGGAGGCCAAAGTTCCCTGCCCTCTCACTCTCTCTTACTCTCTGTCTCTCTCTGGACCTGGGGCTATACTGTCCGCCAGCAAGCCCCGGCTATCTTCCTGTTCCTGCCACCTCACCCCACAAGCATTTGGAGGGGTGTTGTATAGATGCATTCAGCTATGTCCAGCTTTTAAATTGGGTTCTAGGGATTTGAACTCAAGCCCTCACACTCCAGCAAGTGCTCCTATGCATTCCCCAGCCCCTCTTTGAGGGACTTCTCAGCTCTCCCCTATATTTATATACAATACATTTCCCTCTGTTTATGAGAGGGAGGAAAGGAAGGACCTGGGTGTAATTTAGACTTTTTTTACACAGAAATGGAAGCCCGCTGAGTGGATGCTTGTACAGTCTCAACGTCTTGGCTTCAGTGTCTTAGGCCTTCCTTGGTGTCTGGGCTTGGTGACTACAAGGCAGCAGAGGACAGGTGCAGGTGACATTCTCCAGAGTATTCAGGTAAGTATTGAAATGGCACCTGCAAAAGCCATCTCTAGGAGCCCTGGCCAGCACACTCTACAGAACCAGAGCTTCTGGTTTTCTTTTTCCTTGCCTGTGAGAGGAGTCAGACTCACCCCAAACGGAAGAGTTTCTCCTTGATTCTGTCAACCTTTAAAGCTCAAACCACTTTAACAAAGGGATCCTCCCATTTAAAAACCAAACCAATGGCAGACATTAGTGGTAAAGTGGGTTCTTTTTCACAAGTTCTTACAGACTTGGTGAGCAAAAGACAGAGATTAAAAACCAACCAACCAACCAAACAAACAAACAAAAAACCCGAGAACAAAAATATCTGCCTGGTCACAGTTCATCAGACCCAGTGATGGCCTGATAACATTATTTCCCTCCCAGCGCTACAGTCTCCCTTCAGACAGAAGACCTCCCAAGCAGCAGAAAGCCCTCATATGCTGTGTTGTGGGACCCGACTGTCACTCGGGGCCCAGTGCTTAGTTACCCTACATCCATCTTGTATCTTGCAAGGGACCATGACAACTTTTGGTAGTGGGTGGGGGGAGCGTCCTGTGAACATCTGCCCTGAGGAAAGGGATATTTTCAAGTTTGGCACCGGGAACCCACTTCTTTCAGAGAATATCAGGGTTCTAAGTCACCCAGAAGTGTCAACCCCAGGTTATAAGGGCCTGGACCGAACCCAACTTTCTTGCTACCTTAGGAGCAACCTAAAAAAAAAAAAAGCAGAAATGGGAAAGGAACTGGTCACCTCTCCCACTGCCAATGGGCAAACGTTCCAAGTCCCTTTGTCTCTGTCCTGGAACTTGGACATCTTCCTTTTATGAGACAGCCAGAACACTTGAGAAGTTGAAGCCGCTGGATTACAGAAAGGAATTTCTTTCTTTCTTCTTTCTAGATTTATTTCTGTATAACAGTGTTCTGCGAGGATGCCTGCAGGCCAGAAGAGGGCACCAGATCTCATTACAGATGGTTGTGAGCCACCATGTGGATGCTGGGCATTGAACTCAGGACCTCTGGAAGAACAGTCGGTGCTCTTAACCTCTGAGCCACCTTTCCAGCCCCATAAAGAAATTTCTGAGCATCTTTACAAACACCTAGTTGCTTCTAGTCCCTTCCCCTGGGCATGGATGACACACTGTCGTGTCATGAGCAGCAGAGGATTGCAGCAGAGAGCTCCTTTTTAATCATAACCAAGATTCAGACTATTAAGTTACAGTTTTATTCTAAAAGTCACTGAGTTCCTGTGAACTGCACAGAGCGATACTTCCTTTTCGTTTGCTTTTCAGAGTGAATGAAGAAGAGGGAGAGAGGATCATTGTGTATCATCGAGTTCATGTAGAAAGGACACAACGGGCTTTCTGTTTGATAGACAGCTCTTTTGACCCCTGTCAGGTGAGGCGTTGGTAAAGCCTCACACAGCCACACTGTGAGCCCTGTTTCTCCATGCAGCTCTGAGAAAGTGGAAAACAAACCAATTCCACCCTGAGGTGCAGACAAAGAAGACCCTCCCCAAGGAGCCCGCATGATAAGTGGCCCCAGAGAACATCCCTGCGATCAGTCAGAGAGGCAGGCAAGTTATTAGCTTAGCCCTGAACCTCCCACTTAATGGAAGACCAGTGGTGAGGCTTAACAGACCCTGGCTGCGGTGACAAGCCTGGGACCTGCTCGAGGAAATCCAATTGAAAAGCAGCCAAGAGGAACAACGAGCTAGAAACAGATGTTCCGGCCACCAGGATGTGCACACATTTAACCTGAACGTGTGGCTGGAAAAATAAGGCCAAGAGCGTTTGCTCTCGATACAGCAGTGTCACCTCTTCCCCCATGGAGAGACTGTCAAGTTCGATTATAACCATCACATTTATTTTGTCAAAATTTTAGCAGTTTCTTTAAAAGAAGATGTCAAACTGATAATAACAGCTATTAAAGGAATTCAAGATACCTGATTTATCTACTGGATTTTACTAAAACATTTCAGTAAAATCATATACTCTTATGCTACAGTTTCACAGTAATTGAAGATTTATCTTTAAAAAAAAAAAAAAGTCAGCCGAAGTTCAAACATCTTGTGTAGCCATTCTGTGCCCGGTCACCACTTGGTTGAAATATCGTAAGGAGTTACGTTTGTGTCAGTTCTTTTTGGTCACTTCTTGTCACTAAAAGCAGGGAGAGTGCGATGGTAGATGCAAACAGAGATTCGCAAACAAACTTCACAAGTCGACTACTGTGGATCTGGATGGATTGCTGAACCACTCTCATTAGGAACGAGTCTCCGCTGCAGGGCTCCGCCTCTGTCTAGCAGGCTTTGGACGAGGCCTACTGGCTCACTTACTGGAGGAAGAGATACTCACACACTCAATGGACTCTAAGGAGGTCTTTCCTCCCACAGCAGTGTGCTTATGAGACAATGTGCACGGGAGGAAGAGTGTACATATTAACACAGGCTCCGCAGGAGCCAGGTGACCCTCCGAGCCCGCATCACCGTGTGCACCTAACGCGGATCTGCGCGCTCATGCTTTGCCTGCACTTTGTTTTTATTGGCAGGTTTAATCAGAGCCTTTCTGGGGTCACCGAGCTTTGTCTGCTTTTGGATATCTGAATCCGTCATTCCGCAAGAAGGAAGTAGAGGAACGAGCCTGTGTTCTGCGCTACCGAGACGTCCTGGAGGTATTTATGAGCAGGGAGATCTTGAGGGATGCTCGCTTATAAAATCCAAGAGCAGCAGCAAAAATAAATTAACCAGAAGATCTATTGTTAATTTGCACACGAATCCCTTACAAGCAAGGTAAAACGGTTCAGTAAATTATGGATTTGCAAATAAACGGGATTCTAGGACCTTGGAAAGCACTTTGATTGGAATATAGATCCATTTTTTCCTCAAAAACAAATTTCTACTCCAACTGCAGGCAGAAGGAACATAAACCGAAATCCCTCTGAACCCTGGAAGGGACTCTTTCCCGGTGAGGCAAGCAACGGGGTGATGGCTCACTGGAGCTAAATACTTGCCACAAACTGGGGGGGGGGGGCGAGACCACTTTCTAACTGCGCCCGGTGAATTCCACACTGCCACCAACCACAGGCTAATGGTACCTGTCTTCCTGCTGTTGCAAAGGGAGGATTGGTGAGAGACAAGTTATAAATCTTCCCCAACAGTATTGTGCTTTTGTTCTCACAGACAAAGGGCAGGGCTCCCTTCTCTGCAAATTTTAAACAAATGGGCCTGTGTTTGCTTTGCTCCTGCAATGAGATTAGCAGGCAACATGTTTCTTTCTTGACTTGAAGCTTCTAGTCTTCAGAAGTTTGAGGGATAATGGTGGAGCTTACACATGCTAGACCATACTAAGTTCCAAATACAGGCTGACTTTTAAGAGCCGCACAGATGGGAAAGCCACACCCATCTTTTCGATCATTAAATAACCAATGTGTTGATCTGAAACACCTCCAATCAGTTAAGGTGGCTGCTCAGAGACTAAGCAAGGAGAAATACAATAAGAATGTGAGCAAAAGTAACTGGTCTTGGGGCAGGGGACTCAGTGACAAGAATCCCTGCTGTGCAGGCCTAAGGACTTGAGTTCAAATCCAGCACTCATGTAAAAAGCTAGATGTGTTCACACATGCCTGTATCCGCAGCTCTGGGGTAGGACTGGGAGAAAAAGGCTCACTGGGGCTTGCTAGCTGCCAGTCCAGTTCCAGGTTCAGGCAGGGACCCTGTCTTAATGATTGGATGAGTAGTGACAGAACAGGATACCCGGTACCCTCTGGCCTCTGCGCACACACACACGTGTGCCTATGCCACACACATACCGAAAAAGAAAATAATAATAAATCATTCAAAAGCTAAGGTAGTTTAAAAAAAAGAATAGCTGACAAGTTTATTTTATAATAACTACATCTAAACAGTCATGCTAAATATTCCAGAAAAGAAAATAAAACTATTTTGTCTCTCTGGAGGCACAGGCAGAAGGATCTTGAGTTTGAGGCTAGCCTGGACTACATAGTGAGAATTTGTCTCAAAAACGTAAAACAAAACAACAAACAAACAAACAAACAAAAAAAAGCAACAAGCATTTTCAGTGGGAAACCATTGACAGAGCTCTAGATTTATGTTATTTTATTTTAAGGTGTGTTGCTTTTGTTTAGGCTGAATTTATTTAACTTTATGAAACTGATTCTTTGCCTGTCTAAAACACCTGATGGTCTAATAAAGAGCTGAACGGCCAATAGCAAGGAGGAGCAAGGATAGGCAGGGCTGTCAAGAGAAGAAGAAACGAGGAAGAGGAGCAGCAGCAAGAGAACCATGGGAGGAGAACCTTAGGGGCTAGCCACGCAGCCAGCCATGCAACCACACAGCCACGTAACCACCCAGCCAGCCATGGCGTAAGAAAGAAAGTAAGACATAAAGAAGTAATAACAGGTAGTAGTATGTTATCCATCCATTAAAAAAGTTATAAGGGGATGTTTTAATTACCTTGATAGAAAGCTACCATAATTACAATTTGAAAATGAGAATAAGTAAGACTGTTTCAAAACTACTAAAAAACTATTCATATCCAAAATTATAGGGCAATTAAGAAGACAACCCATTTGATCAAGGATAGTGAGTTAGAGTCACCTAAAAATTTCTCATTATATTTGCCAACATTTTAAAAAACTCTCATACAAAATTTAATGGCAGAGAGATTGTCTCTGTATTTGAAACTAAGATCAATAGAAACAAGGCGAACTAAATTGATATATTTTCCTTTCGCCAATTCCACGAAGTTTCTCAATGATGTCAGGTGAGGATGCCTGTTTATTTTATTTCTATTTCTGTGTTTTTACTTCAGATTTGTCAAATAAAATGAAGACTAAAGTCTGGCGTACAATTATGTTTATATGTCTAAATAAAAAGATGTTAAGCATCAGAAGAAGAAGAAGGGGAAGGAGAAGAAGTAATAAAGTAATAAAAGGAAAAGTCCAGAAGCAAAAGATAGTTAAGATAATTAAGTTAAAACAAAAACTTGCTAGCAACACGTCAAGCTAAGGCCAGGCATTCATAACTAAAAATAAGCCTCTGTGTGTGATTTATTTGGGAGCTGGGTAGTGGGCGCCCCCAAAAGCCAAAAGAGTAAGAGCAAAAACATCATATACCACCCAAGCTCCTCAAAACACAAAACAAAGCCCTTTCCACCTCTCTGAATGGTAAATAACCTTCTTTTCTAGAAACATAATTCATGTATAAACTCAGTAATCACATCAGCCATTTTAGAATAGGGAGTTTGCCATGCTGTGGCCAGGGCTATTTTCCATCATTTATACAAATATCACTAAGTATTTTATAGTATTAACATATTAACACAGCATCTATATAATTGTTAAATGTACTAGGTGCTTCTCAGATTCTGCTAACTTTTTTGTTTGGTTGTTTGGTTGGGTTTTCTTGAGACCGGGTTTCTTTGCATAACAGTTCTGGCTGCCCTGGAACTCACCTTGTAGACCAGGCTGGCCTCAGAGATCCACCTGCCTCTGCCTCTCACTTAACTTTTCAAAAGGCTTTTTTAAAATTTTTATTTGTGTGTGTTCATGATGTGACATGTATACAGGGAGCCACAGAGGCCAGAAGAGAGCATCAGATCCTCTGGAGATGGAGATACAGGCAGTTGTGAGCCTGTCCACTGGGTGCAGAGAATCGAACTCAGGTCCTTTGGCAGAGCTGCAAATGTTCTTAAA
>JAQHUG010000098.1:770823-782428 GCA_028555095.1 Dicrostonyx torquatus
CCTCAAACTCACTACTCAGCCAAGGACCTTGAACTTCTGATCCTCCTGCCTCCACTCCCTGGGTAGAGTGATAGAATTATAGGCACACTCCATTGTTGTACTTTCTATTGCTTCCTGTTTGCATTGCTTTCTACTGCTGTGGTAAACACCGTGGACAAGTGCAGCCTGGGGAGAAAAGGGCTGATTTGGCTCACACTCCACGTCACAGTGTATCACAGAGGGGAGTCAAGGCGGAACTACAGCAGAGATCATAGAAGTATGCTGCTTACTGCCTTACTCTCCGGGTTTGCTCAGCCGGCTTTCTCACACAGCCTACCGGGATGCCACTGCCCACAGTGGGGTGGACCCTCCATTGACTACAGGCAAGCTGTCGGAGGCATTTTCTCATTTAAGTTCCCCTTTCCCAGATGCCCCTAGCTTGGTGTCAAGTGGGAGGTGGGGACTAATCTTAACCTGTACAGCCAAGCTCTACTGCCTTTGTTTATGCAGGGCTGCGGATGAATAAGCTAGGCAGGCCGTCTTCGTCTTCCCAGCCCAGGGGTTTGCGTGTTAAAGATCCTCCTCTTTAGCATATGGCCAATCCCATTCCCCTCCGATACACAGACCCCCCATTTCGGCCCCTCCTAAATGACCCGCCTTCAACTCACACCCCACCCTTATCCGTGCCACAATGCACCTCTTTCCCGGGGAGCTCCCTGAGTTTTCTCAGACTGTTCAGAAGCCCTGTGTCTGTGTCAGTCACTTCTGCGTGTCCTCGGGAGGCACGTGGCTTTTGTTGTGGCTGTTTCAGACTCTCTGTTGTCCCACCCTCCATGGCCCTCCCAGCTCCTGAAACACTAAAAGCCCCCAGTTCCTTTTCTGAGCATCTAGCCAAGAGGCTGCGACAGAAGCTTCACCACAGCCTTCCAGGCACGCGTCTCCTTTATGTAGAGTGAGAACACCTGAGTTTTAGGGACTTTCCGATGCCACACAGTCAGGAAGGTGCGGCAGGTCTTACCTGCCAGTGCCGGGCCTCCCAGGGCCGCAGGCGCGCAGTCGCTGACCTTCTGCGCTTGCTGGCTCGCTAGGTGCCTGGAGTCCTTTCTAGTTATTTCCACGCAACACACACCACAGCTGTGTCTAGGGGAGACTGCAAAGTCCAAACAACAGATAGTCCCACAAGAGCAGTCCTGTTATATACGGTCACAGGGACTCCTGATATATTCAATAAATACCTGTGTGTTAACAGCAAAACAAAGCAAAGCAAAAACCAACCTAGTAGATTTTTATTGGTTTCTACACTTTAGAAATAGTTGCTATTGCTTTAGAAACAGGGAATAGATCAGGCAATAAAACAAAAATCCATGCTCCCAGAAGCAACCTTTTGTGATCTGAGACAAACAGTACAGAAAGTAAGGTTTACAAAATAATATTTTAATTTACATGATGTGTGGGTGTATGTGAGGGCCTGTAAAGGCCGGAAGAGGATGTCCCAAACCTGGGTCCAGAGTTGAGACATTTGTGGGCTATCTCCCAATCACTCAGAACGTCAGAACACCTTAAGTGCTGTTTACAAGTGTTTACAGGAGTTAGCCCAGACTGGTGTGAAGGAGGAGGAGGCTGCAAGGTGAACATACATTGTGGGTCTCATGGAGCTGGCATCATTTGACAAAGACTCACAGGAGGACCCATGGGCGCCTTTGGGGGGGGGGGGGGTTGGTCAGGGCCGAAGCAGGAAGTGTGAGCTGTGGGGTGGAGCAGCCTTGGAGACCGATAAGGGGCTGAGAAGGCAGGCAGGATGGGTCTGAGAAAGCGCCCTGCTGAAGTTGGGAAGGCTGGCGGGTCTGGGGAGATTGCAGTGGTCCCTCCAGCAACTTCATCCATTTTTCTATCCCTGAACACCCCCTGGTGGAAGTAAGTGGTCATGAATAAGCAGAAAAGGAGTCCGTATACACCCGGCCAGGATGAAGTTGAACTAATTAATCCTGCAGTTTTCTGCTTTCTTTCCCACATCACCTTTTGAGCGGCAGGTTAGGGTTTTCTGTTTGTAATCTCCCATAGCATTGGGATGTTGTAAATGTGGGCTGGGCATCCACTAACATTAGGGGAGAGAAGAGGACCACCGTTTTACTACTTATATTTTCTTTTATGTACCTATTTTTATTACATAAAAAATAATTTATTGACTTTTATTTTATGTCCATTGGTGTTTTGCCCATATGTATGTCTGTGTGAGGGTGTCAGATCCCCTGAAACATGAGTTACAGACAGTTGTGAGCTGAAATTGTGGGTGCTGGGGTTTGAACCCAGGTCCTCTGGAAGAACATCCAGTGCTCTTAACCCCTGAACTTTCTATCTCTCCAACTTCTTTCCTTACATTTTTTTTAAAAGTAAAGTCATCTAACTGATAATTTCTAAAATATTTTTCTCCTGTTTCCTCCTCTCTCTCTCTCTCTTTTTTCCTTTAAACTTATAACTCTCCAGCTTGAGCCTCACCAGCACCCCTGACTAGGGCATTGGTTTATATCCCTCACTGAAATGCACCTCAAGCGACATTTCTTCAAAATTCAGGATGCTTCCATGGAATACTTCAACGGAAGATTCCAGGCCCGGGTGAAGCCTGGTGCAATAATACCACTGTTGTTGGCATGCAGTATGTACAGAATTCCACACGGAATGATCTCCGCTAAGCAGATACAGTTGAAATTAGTGTGAATGTATTTCCTTCCTTCCTTCCTTTCTTTTTTTCTTTCTTTTTGGTGTTGTTGGGGAAGTTGGTTCAAGACAGAGTTTCTCTATGTCGCCCTGACTGTCCTGGAACTCTCTCTGTAGACCAGGCTGGCCTCAAACTCAGAGATCCTCCCGCCTCTGCCTCCAGAGTGCTGGGATCAAAGGTGTGTGCCAACCATGCATGGCTTTCGTGAGTGTATTTCTATGACAGAATAAGGAGTGCCACCCAAGGTTGCAGTCTGGTCAGGTGTTTCCAGGTTCCTGGCCTCTTATTCAAGAAGTGAAGTTAAAGCCCACACACGTGTGTGAAGCGGTGCAACAGGGAAGACAAGAACTGGAAGTGAGCAGCGGAACCATGGATGCAGATGCTCACGGGCTCCAGTTATTATTTGTGTCTTTCTTTCATAGGGTGCAGAGAAGGACTGTAGTGAGGGTAGTTTTCTGTTTTGATTGACAGATTAAATCAAGCAAAATTTTTTTGAGCATGTCCCTTCCCATAATGCCTCTTATTTTGATCCTATGCCTGCCCAATTATGCATAGGCATAAGATGGTAAACAGGAATTCTCTCTCAAAGTTCTCTTGAAGACACAGTTTCGCCTTATTTCTCAAGCACCCCAGACCTGGTCAGGCCAAACCAGCCTTTCTATTCTTCGTGCCTGGCCACATTGGGAATGTATGGGAATAGAAACTGTATAAACGTGATTCTTGTTAGGGGAGGAGAAAATGATGCCATTGTTCAGAGAGGGGTGTGTGATGTAGTCCATTGTAGATGGGGGGGCAAGGCTGCTAGGTGACTTATTCCAAGATATGGTGCATAGTACAGGAAAGGAACCTGTCTGCTAAGTACATTATTAGACTCGGTGTAGGGGACTACATGACCCAAACCAAGTGGGGCCTCATGCTGCCCATCTATTCCCTATGCTTGCCAGCCTCAGGGTGCTCTTATTTTAAAACTGTATGCTCAGAAGTCAGAGAAATGGCTTAGTGGCTCAGAGTATTGGCTGCTCTTCTACTAGAGGACCCAGATTCTATTCCAAGACCCCTTGTGGCAGCTCCTAACTATCTATAACTCCAAATTCAAGGGATCTGATACCCTCTCCTGTCCTCTGTGGGCACCAGGCAAGCAAAGGATATACTTAAATGCATGCAGGAAATACACAAATACACATAAAATTAAAAGAGTAAATTTTAAAAAGTAAATCTGCGCCGGGCGGTGGTGGCGCACGCCTTTAATCCCAGCACTCGGGAGGCAGAGACAGGCAGATCTTTGTGAGTTCGAGACCAGCCTGGCCTACAAGAGCTAGTTCCAGTGCAGGCTCCAAAGCCACAGAGAAACCCTGTCTCGAAAAACCAAAAAAAAAAAAAAGAAGAAGAAAGAAAAAGTAAATCTGCTCATACTTATGCATGACTTGTCTATTTATTCAACATCCCCTGCCAGTATCGTTTTCCAGAACTGTGCACCCTGTACTTGAGCTTATGAGATGTAGACTGGGGTGTGGCTTAGTGTGACATAGGTCATGAATTTGATGGCCAAAGAGAGTACCAAGTGCAAACCCGGGCGAAATTCCATAGAAAGTAAAACACAGGAGCATATTTCTAAGACAACGTATATCTATAGACTGCATATACACTCATCTGCAAGCACACATGGCCTGTAGGAAATAGAAATGCCTTTTTCTTGCAAATTGCTCATACATTTAAAGTTCAAAGTTGATTGACACACGCTTTCACTTAATGAAGGTAATTACAAAGAATAACAAGTCCGAACAGCCCTGCTCAGTGTAACGATCTCATCCTGCCACGGAACCTTCACGGAGGGCTGTCAGAGCACAGTTTTACTGCTAATCACGCACAAGTTCATTTGCAAGACAAGAAACAGATTAATAAGCTTCAACACTTGCGGGCACCGCGGGAAATGGGGCGACGGTGGGAGCTTTCTCTAGCCGCCCAAACAACCAGGGCAGCCTCTCAGGAAGGACAGGAGTGCACCTCAGAGGCCCCAGCTGTGAGGAGGACATAAGACAGATCTGCTCTGGCTGCTGTTGACTAAAGTGATGGGCAGGTGTTCTGAAAACCTCTGTCCAGACCTCTGGGTAACAGACCAAAGAGAGGGTGGCTTCGTCTCCACAGTTAGGCTTGTTGCTATGTTACTAACTAACTAAAATAAAATAAAATCATGTGGCATTGGAGTGACTGGGCACATGTTTAAATGACATTGACACTCACCTCGTTTGGGGACCACAGAGACATATGGGAAAGGTTTGTGATTACAGTTACAGGTGGGCTTAGGCCTAACTTCAAATAGCTGGATTATAAGAGGATCCCACTGTATTTAGTTTTACCCTGCGGAACATATTTGGCAAATGAGCACTTTGTCTAAAATACCAAAAGGTAGATTTCCCACTGGACTTCATCCCACCACATATAAACAGTAGAAAGAATGAGAATGGATGGGCAGAGAGCATTGAAACAATCAAATTGTATATAACATGAGCTTTGTTGCTGTATCGTAATTGTGGGGCCTTTTCTTCCAAAGCTGGCTGGATTTAGGGTCATGTTTTCTGTAGCAATAGGGGCATAGACTTCTAGTCAGTCAGTTATATGATCTCAGCCCTGTCATTAATGTAATGTGACCATGCTTGCTTTTGTGTGACACAAGGCATTAGGAGACACTGCTGACATGTCAGATAATGGCAAAATAAATAAATAGGAGCTGAAGACCAAAGCTTTTCTGCGGCTTTCAGAAATATGCGCTCCGTGTTTAAAAACAAAGAGAAATGCTTCCATGCCATGTTTGGGGGCGGGGGCTTAAAAATTAGCGTTCTCCCACACAGCCCATATTTCTGAAATCTTGTTTTCATGAGGGAGTAAGTTTGTGGGCCTCCCAATGCCACTCAGAAATATAAAATAAAACTGCTGGCTCTGTGTGGAACAGCCTCAGGAAAGATTCGGAGGCCAGAGGGACTGTGAGTCATTTCAACATCAGGCAGCTGAGCCGACAAGAGTGTCATTCAAAATTCTCTCAGTTTCCTTTTATTGCACAGCTTTGGTTTTTTTGTTTTGTTTTGTTGTTTTGTTTGCTTGTTTGTTTTTCCTGACTCTGCTCAGGACACAGCCTTGAAAACTCTCTGAGAGGCTCTTTGCAAATGACAAACCAGCTGCTGTGTTTGGAATCACACACTCAAGAGTGTTGGAGCCAGAAGAAAGCTTAGCAGTTACAGTCACACACACGCCCCTTTTTAATGTAAAGAGCACTGTGGCTCCCATAGGTAAAGCACCGGTTGTCTAAGTGTGAGGACCAGAGTTCAAATCCCCAGTACCCACACAAAGCCAGGTGTAATCCTATTGTAGGGAGAGGTCAAGACAGAATAATAATAATAATGATAGCATGCTCTTGGGCTGGCTAGTCTGAGGTACTCGGTGGCAAACCCCAGAAAGGGACTTTGTCTCGAGCTGGGTGGAAGGTGAAGGCTGACACCTGAAGTTGTGCTTTGACCTCACATTTGCACTCTGGTATTTGTGTGTCCTGCACACAAACACACACACAGTACACTGCTCCCTCCCCTCGTACACAGGCACACAAAGACATTTTAAAGTTGAATTAAAGGGCTGGAGAGAGGGTTCAGTGGTTAAGAGCACTGGTTGCTACTCCAAAGGACCTGGGTTCCATTCCCAGCACCCACATGGTGGCTCCCAACCGTCTATGTCTCCAGTTCCAGGGGGAACTGGTGCTCTCCTCTGGCCTTCATGGGCACTGCATGTACGTGGTGCACAGACATAACTGCAGGCAACACCAGGATATAAAAAATACAAATAAATAATCCTTTAAAAGCATCGTGTTGAACTGACACAGTAGAAACTTCATGGGAACTAGGTAGGACTCTTTCTGGTTTGTCGTTTACCTGCATCTGTGAACCTCAGCTTGCTCCCCACAAAATGGATTAGCCATCGTTCTGACCCTGTAAGACAAACCCACCACACATTTCATGTGGAGGAAAGCATGAAGCTCATGGCCTTGCCTCAGTTTCTCCCTGAGCCAATCAATATTGCTACGAGGGAGGCAACAAGGAGCTCCTGAAACTGTTTCCTAAGAAACCCAGTACGAAGTCCCGTGCTTGCCAGCCTGTAAAGAGATCGGAGCGCCTGATTTCATGTGGGAACGGTGACGCGTGGCGGTGGTGGATGCGGATAGAGTCACATTAAGCAGTTCACAGGACGGCTTTCCCACTGGGCACCTGCTTTATAAATAGAAAGCGTGAACAACATTCCCATACAAAGAAAACACTGGCTTTGCACCTCAGCCAGAGTTACATAGTCGGCTCCGTCCCTGAAGAAGGAGATCGCTAAGCGAATACCCCGAAACACAACACTTAACGGGCAGCGGAGCCAGTTGCTTCTGTGGTGTCTCAGCTTCTAAGCAAATAATTTACTGAAATTCCACAGGCAAGGAGTTGCTTTGAAGGCCTCCTGGGAGCCTGGTAGGGCTGAGAATGAAAAGGCACAGCTGCGACAGCTGGGAGAAGAGGTTGCCACCGATCTGCTCCCCCACTGCACCCCGACTTATCTTCCAGCAGTTGTATCCCAGCCGGGTCCAGCCAGCCTCACTCCACTGCCAGTTTGGACTCTTCCTTGAAACGGTGTCCTGAGAAGCAAGTAAGGTCTCATTGCTTGCAGAATTCACTTTATTAAATCTATTTAAGTGATGGGAGAGGAAATTTAAGGGAAGGATGCCATGTTAGCAAACCTCCCCTAAACCCTTATGGTGTATTAAACCCTCTGCTCTTTCGCTAGGCATTTGGATGATGTCTGATGCTACTGCTTGTTATTTACTTTTGGGGAGTCTAACTTCCCCAAAGTGGGGAAATTCGTGTATTTTCCATGTTTTAATGGCTCATGGGAAAAACATAAGATCTGTTCTGAAGCTCATTGCTGACAACATCCTACAGCTGGCAAAGGAATGAGACGCCTCTGAGGCTGCCATAGAGACGGCGTCTGATACAAGGCTCGCTCTGGGCAACAGCACAAGCAGCAAGATGACAGCGGCCAAGTTCATGGCGTCAGCTGTATGCCATGCTGAAAATCCAGGAGAAAAAGAACCAGTCAGTAGACCCTTAACACCACCCTATGGAACATCGCCATTTTAAGTCACTCTTATTACCGTGTACAGATGACATTTTGTAGTATATTTTAGACGTAAGTTCAAGTGCCTACAATTATACTCTTTGACTGAGCTCCGGGCTTAGAAATGTTAAAGTCTCTGGTGAGTATTCTTACCCGACTAATTCACACGTAAATGAGCTACCCACGCTCTACTCTTTACCAAGTGAAGAAATAGGCACCGAAGGCTTGCAGGCTCCAGGACCCCACTGGGAAGGGATGGATGCAGCCTGCAGCTCTGTGCCTCTCATCTGGTGCCCCCTTCCAACCTAGCACTCTAGCCCACTTGTAGCACTGAGGCCAGATGACAGCAGCAGCTCTTCTTACAGACTCCCTGTGGAATGACACGTTCCAAAATTGTAGGGTATTGCCAACCATTTAACATTCTGCTTGGGAGACTGAGAGGAGGACTGTGTTGCTGTAATGGTCTCTCTGCCTCTGTCTTTCTCCCTCTGTGTGATAGTGTAGGCTTGTGAATGTGTGTGTGCATGTGTGTGTGTGTGTGTGTGTGTGCATGTGTGTGTGTGTGTGAATACGTAGGCTCACGCATGCGTGTATACGTGGATGTCAGAGGTCAATACAGAGTGTCTTCATTTATAATAATTCTTGTTTTTTTTTACACTTAAAAAAATCATGTTTAACCATGTGTATGTCTCTGTGTGTGTGCATATGAATGTGAGTGCCCAGGAAGTCCAGAGGCATCAGATCCCCCTGGAGCTGAGGTTGCAGGCAGTTGTGAGCAGCCCTACATGGGTACTAAGAGCTGAACTTGTTTCAAAGATGAGCAGATTATGCTCTTAACCAGTGAGCCATCTCTGCCACTCCACCTTGTTTCTGAGTGTTTCTTACTAAACCTGGAGATCACTGATTGGCTAGACTAGCTGGCAACTGAACTCCCACCTGGCATCTTGGGCTTGCTGCCACATTTTCATGGCATTCACATGGATGCCAGGAATCCACACTCGGGCCTTCATCTTGCCCACTGCACCATCTCTGCAGCCCTGTTGGCTCCAAGAAACACTGTAAACACGTAGAGATATGGTCTAAAGAAAACCTGTACACATTTCGACAAAATCCTCATCTTCAAGGTGGTGGAAGACTAGTACTTGGTTTATATACATTTTGCACAAGTGGGCAGGAGTGATCACACACTCGCCTTGTTCTGAGCGGTTACAGGAAGAAAAGGAAAATCTGCAAAGGGTTTTGATCTGCATTTTGATGGCAGGGGAAACCATCCCTTGCTTTTTAAGTGAGCATAGGAATGATAGGCTCAAGACACCTTCTGCCCTCATCTTGCACCTTCATTTTTAGCCATGAGAGTGGTCCTGGGGTGGATTTGCTTGTTTGTTTTGTTTTTCAAGAAAGGGCTTCTCTGCATGGCCTTGGCATTCCTGGAACTAGTTCTGCAGACCAGGCTGGCCTCAGACTCAGTGATCTGCCCACCTCTGCCTCCTGAGTGCTGGGACTAAATGCATATGCCATCACTTCTGGCTGCTGGAGAGGATTTTAAACTAGTAACTTAAAACATTACAATATGCTATACTTCATCAAATCTAAGATGCCAGGGCTGGAAACCTCAGAATTGTGTGTCACTAGGAGAGACTTGAAAGACGTGGGTGTGGCACAGGCCTATGATGATGCAAGAGCCCGGACCCCACAGGGAGGCTGCATCTGTGAACTCAGGAGACTGTCCATTTTTACTGAAGAGTGAAGACAGGACCCACACACCCAACTATCTCCCATCATCCTGAGCTCCTTTACGTGTTAAATGTATGTACCTGTCTGACTTTTCAATTCTGCAGAGTCTCCCGATTTCTCACCCGTCTAGGAAGACAACTTTCCCATTGGCTTCAGGCCTTCACTTTGAGTGTCTCTGAGTAAGACCCAGTCGCCTGAGTGATTTTTTTAAGGGCTTCCACCTTCTAGTCTGAGTCCTTTTTCTTGCCCATAGTCATTCCTCCCCAACCAAGATAAGGGGTCCCCAAAAGTGGAAGGGGGTCTTTAAAACCATGGAATGATTAGAGCACCCTATCCCAAAGAGTCAATTTTGTGCAACTTAAAGACTTTATGATGTGTGTTATTTTTACTAAATAACCATTATGGAGTAGGATGATCACTGGCGTTCATTTTTACACTTCAACTGTTCAAAGAAATTGCATGGCTTATCTGGCCACGGTGGTGTACTCCCAGTGCTCAGAGGCTGACGCAGGTCTTCCATGCCAGTGTGGGTGATGTACTAAGGTCTTTTTTTGAACAGCCAAGTGTTGGGTGAGCTTGGTAGTTGAGCGCTTTGCCTACTATGCATGATGCCTTGGGTTTTATTTCTAGCACCATGAAAAAACAAAACACACACAAGCCAAAAGGAATCATTCCAGGGCTTTTGTGTTCCCTCCTCTGAGTAATTGGCACAATACATGTCGTTTTGGCTGCAGATTTAGTCTGGGAGCTTAAAGGCTACATTTGTATCTCTACGTTCTTTTAAAAAGATTTTATTTGTTTGTTTATGTGTACCTAAAAAAGTTCACGTGCACCACATGCATAAAGGTGCTTGCAGAGGCCAGAAGAAGGCATCAGATCCCAGGAACTGGAGTTATAGGAGGTTGTGAGCCACCTGACATCAGTGCTGAGAACCAAACATGGGTCCTTGGCGAGAAAAGTGAGTACTCTCAACTGTTGAACCATTTCTCCAGCCTCTATTCTTCCTTAGGGAAAAAAAAAGTTTATTTACTGTTGTGGGATAATTTGATCACACTCTGATACTCCTGAGACTGGCAATAAAGTTTACTTTGAATCAGAGGGTAGAACTAGTTACTAGCTGATCAAAATTAACAAAAGAGGTTTTGGAGGACCAAGAACATATATAGAGAGACACAGGAAGTAGTAGGGAGGGTCTTAGAAGGATCCTCGGTCCTTTTGGATCAAGGAAGGAGAGAGAGAGGAGGTCACTGGTCACTTTTCCACCTTCTCTGATCATTTAGGTTCTTACCCCAATATCTGACTCCTGAGTTTTTATTAATAAAGAATAATTAAATAAATGCTTTATTTGGTATCCAACACAGGGCACAAGGTCACAAGGCAGCCACTTGCCACCAACCAACTTTGAAGTCTCTAGAGTCACCACCGTGACTGGCTTTCCCTCCCTCCCTGCAGGCCCTCTATGCAAGTCTGGGTTTTCCCCTTTCAGCCTCTCTATAGCAGCCTCTAGCTGCCACCCATCCCCAGCCCAAATGCTCCCCACTCCCAAGTTAGCCAGGCTCTGTCATTCAGGTGGCCCTGTACCCTCACTTTTCCCCATGCAGGCTTCTTCTGCAAATTCTGTGTCAACTTTTCAGGTAGCTAGTTTCCTCTCGCTATCGGTTGTGAGTTTTCCCTGGACCCTCTCCTCAGGCCACTGCCACACTGGGTCAGCTTGGGCCTTTACTATTGCTGTCACTACCACACAGTCTCAGTCCCCAGATACACAGTCAGGCTCTATACCACCCATGTTCTCTGCCTAGCTATACAGTCTCCATATGGAGTTTTCTTGTCACATGGCAAAGAAAGTCATTTGGGCAAAAAAAAAACTGTCCCTGCCTCAATGGCTAACAGTATACTATCTAAATTGGATGAGCAGAACACAATAGAAGGCTACTGCCAAACTTTGCCAAGACTAGGTAGAATAGTCCTTCAAAATCCCTGCTGTACAAAAAGGTCTGTCAGATATTCTAGGCCAAAGATGGATGTCCCAACATTGCAGAG
>JAQHUG010000098.1:799758-826030 GCA_028555095.1 Dicrostonyx torquatus
TATACAGTCCACAGACCTACTCCCCCATATACAGTCCACAGACCTACTCCCCCAGATACAGTCCACAGGCCTACTCCCCCACCCCTGCCCGAGGGAGGGCAGCAAACATAGAGGATTCAGGACTTCTGGGAGCTGCAGGGTGTAGGTCAGGCTGGACCTCTGGGTGCAAGGGAAAGAGGATTGCCTCTAAGAAGTAAAAACCCTCAGAAGGGGTAGGGAATGGGGAAAGAATAGGCGTCTTTTCTCTAGACCTTGCATCTACTACACACCTATTAACGTTGTACAAAACCCCACAATTTAGAAAAATCTTTGGTTCTCCCCCCCAAATAAAATTAAAATATCATAAGACTTCACCTGGCCACAATCTTTACCAGGACCCTTAACTTTGACCCCAAATCATGATCAACAGTATGAACCCAAACATTAGGGGAGGTCACTTAGAGGGATATTCGGGGAGTAGGGTTGTCCCCATGGGAAATCTCACTTTATAGGCATGCAGGGGTCACAGGCTACACCGGCCAAGAAGCCATCAGTTTTGAAGCAGAGGCAGCGGTGTTTGAAGAGCCCCATTCAGGAGCAGGAATAACTACAGTGAGCGCCCCAGGCTTGGCTGAGAACAGATGCCGCACCTCTGGCGGGTGCCTCCTAACCAGGGCCCTGCCTTTTCTCTTCACAAATCTACTCTGAAGTTAACTTCACAGACAAAAAAGGAAAGGCAAGCCTTGGGAGCATTCCAGTCCCCATGTGCTCTTTTAAGAAAAGCCCTTCTTGGCCTTGCCAAAAGCCCCTGTGATGATGGCTTCCCCAGACTTCTCCCCGAATGCCTGTTTAATGCTTTCTGATATGCATGCTAGGGACTTCCAGGAACCAAGTCTCTTTGCATAAATCACCGTGCGCCCTAAAGGAGGCCCCTGTCCTGCTCTGAGGATTTAGAAAATACCCAGGGAGTACAGAGTCTATGATGTCACATCTGTGCATTTTCCAACAGTTCCAGGCAGGATTAGGTTTGGGGAACGGCTAGATTACAAAGTGTCTCCCTCAATACTTCAGCTTCAGCAGAATAAAGCGAGGAGACCTGTCACGGAGGAGGCGGCTCCCTCGCTGCTGAGTCAACTGTGTCCACATCATCGCACGTGTTCTAAGTCCTGCCGAGGCTCAGCACAAAGCTCCAAATCAAATAAAAGGGCCTCAGGGCATAGTGCCGGGAGCCCATGAACTCTCTGGTAATTGCATGTCTACTTCAGAGGCAATGAGGGTAAACGGTAAGATCCTAAGCATATGGAACAGGCCGTGAACTTTTGGGAAAGTTTATGGACTTATGACTCCCTGCAGATGCATCAGGTGACCGCCAACGGCTGTGCTTACCTAGGAATTGCCAGAAACATAGTAGCTTCGCTTACTAGGGTGCTTCTTGGAAACATCAGCATGAACTTCAATTGAATGTAACACTTCATATGAGTTTCCAAGTAGTGTTTTCTGAGTCGTGGACCACAGGCAGGAAGCCTTTGGAACCTCAATAACTTTTCAATGCCACAGCAGCAATGTATTGTCAGAAGTCATCTAATCAAAGTCTGAGACTTGAGACTTGGATGGATTTCCTTTTTTATAAAGGTCGAATCATCCTTACAATGACCCCAAGCAAATAAGAGAAAAAGCTGTTCCTCCTGACCCAATCCCACTGCGGGACAGCAGTGGTGGGAGTAGGGTGGGGGGTGGAGAGTGGGGGCATTGTAGAGCATGCTCACATCTGTAGACGTTTGGAAGGGAACGGTTGGCAGTCTGTGCATTCTGCAATGAACAGGACAGTGGAAACATTTCTCTTTCCTATCCAAGAGCCTGGCAAGGCTGGCTGGGTTTGTACCATCGGTTGGCTGTCTACTAGAAACTGGTGGAAACACATATGTGAACTGGTCTGCCAGTCTACCTGGACCTTACATCTCAGCCTAATGCATGCCCCAACTCCAATCTGTAAGAAAAGCTAGAGAAATGGAGGCAACACATTTTCCTGGGCTCCTTAAAGAATTCTGCAGAGATAATAAGTAGCCTGAATTTCCCCACAGAGAGATTCTGTATTCCCTCTGCCTTGCACCTTTTCTCAGGCAAGCAGCTGGCAGAGTTAGGCCCCTTCTTGCCTGATCACTGGCCAGGCTTTTCCCTCAGCCCCTTCCTGTCAGCTTCCTTCTGCTACCTCAGGTATCTGGCTCAGGCAAAGGTCAGAGAACAGCTTCCCTACTTGCCAGGGCCCTGCAATGGGGGGGGGGTTCTCGGTCCAGTTGTGGGTAGCAGTCTGAGTACATGGGACTGGGGCTGCATGGACTCTCCTAACTGCTCATCTTTTGCCCAGTCTGTGCATCACACACATGTGGTGAAGGAGGTTCTTCTGTCTATGTGTTGCTTTCGTTGGTTGAATAAAGAAACTGCCTTGGCCTTTTGATAGGGCAGCCCTTAGGTAGGTGGAGTAGACAGAACGGAAGGCTGAGAAGAAGGGCAGAGAGAGAGCTGCCATGGAGCTGCTAGAGACAGACATGCTGAATCTTTCCCGGTAGCCACTGCCATGTGATAATATACAGATTAACAAAAATGGTTTAAATCAAGATGTGAGAGTTAGCCAACAAGAGGCTAGAGATAATGGGCCAGGCAGTGATTTAATTAATACAATTTTTGTGTGATTATTTCAGGTGTATTTTGGGTGTAAGCTAGCCAGGCGGCTGGAACGAAAAGCAGGCCCGCTCCTCCTGTACCACACATCACTTAGGCAACTGCCGTTGGCAGCCCACCCACGCCAGCCCAAATGCTTGCTAGTGAATTTGGTTATTAGTCATGGAAGTTATTGCTTCATGTAACTGAAAAAGCCCAGCTCAGCAAACCCTCACTGCAGACACAGCTGGACCCAGAAACAGAACTAAAGTCACTGGGCCCCTGGGCTTTCCCTTCTCTTCTCAGTCACATGACCATCTTACAGTTCAGGCTGCAGATCTGGAATGGGCCACCACAGCAAACTTACATCACTGAGGATAAGGAAGAAAGCGGACAGACCAATGGGGGGGGCAGAAAAGGAAAAGATATTAAATATAGAAATTGAGCTTTAAAAGAAGAGTTAGAGGAGCTGGAGAGACGGCTCAGCGTTTAAGAGCATTGGCTGCTCTTCCAGAGGTCCTGAGTTCAATTCCCAGCAACTACATGGTGGCTCATAACATCTAGAGTAGGATCTAATGTCCTCTTCTGGCAGAAAGGTGTACATACAAATAGGGTACTTATATACATAAAATAAATAAATAAAAAATATTTTCGGTGGGGATTCTCCTCTCTCAGGCACCCTGTCCACACATTCCCAGTCTAAAGGGGGAAATGTAGTACTATGCAGAATCAGGCCCATTGGAACAGACATTTACCATTTACTTCCTTGGGACTCCAAAGACATTGGCAGGCTGCTAGCCATCATTTATGAGCCCACTCTCCTCTGGATCAATTGCTTTGTATGTCATGCCTCCAAGGCATTTGTGTGTTGTTTTCATTCTGGCTTTTGGAGATACAATGGTAGCAGTCTATCACATAAGAATTCCCCCATGTCAGGTTGGACCACCAAGGTAAGTTAAAAGAGATGTGACATGCATGTCATTCGACCTTTTTGGCTCCACAATCTGCATGACATTCAAGCCTTTACATCTCTGTGGTTTGCTAGCTGGTCCTGCCTGGCAGGAGTCTTTGCCACAGGACCTAGATAGGTGATATCACTAAAATGTATTGGTCAGTATGCTATGTGTTATAGTACTTTTGTTAATGAATAAAGAAATTGCTTTGGCATGTAATAGGGTAGAGTAGAGCTAGGCGGGAAAACTAAACTGAATGCTGGGAGAAAGAAGGCAGAGTCAGTTAGCCTCCATGTAGCCGCCAGAGGAGAAAGATATTAGCGGTTAGGTGGAACCTTGCCAGAAGGCCACAATCCTCATGGTAAAATATAAAATAATAAAAATGGGTAAATTTGCCAGGCGCATGCCTTTAATCCCAGCACTTGGGAGGCAGAGGCAGGCGAATCTCTGTGAGTTCGAGACCAGCCTGGTCTACAAGAGCTAGTTCCAGGATTAGCTCCAAAGCTGCAGAGAAACCCTGTCTTGAAAAACCAAAATAAATAAATAAATGAATCTTTAAAAAAAATGGGTAAATTTAAGATGTAATAGTTAGCTAGAAATATGCATAAGCTAATGGGCCAAGTAGTGATTTAATCAATACAGTTTCTGTGTGGTTATTTCTAGTCTTGGCCGTCAGAAATGAACAAGTACCCTCTGACTACAAATTGGTGCCAACATAGCCAAATAAATCCACACAGAAAGTCTGGATTATGTTTATTATTGTGTTTTCTTTGAATTTTTTGACTGTGAATGAGCTAAGTACAGAGAGACATTTCATTATACAGCTGCTAAGCTAAACCAACCTATATATTTTAAAGGTATCTTAACTTCAAAATTTGGGTCTAAGGATATGTTGTTTTGGAAAAAAGGATTTTTTTTTGTTTGTTTCCAAAGAGGATGAGAACTTGTGGATTCCTTCCAGACTAATGTGGTTTGATAGATCAAGATCCCCCGAAAGTTCGCCATGAAAACTCCAAAAGTTACTTTGTCCAACAAAAAGCAGGAAACAGTTTGGATAGAACTACACCCAAATTCTAAAATATTGTTTATAAATGTTTGTTTACATTTAAAGGGGGAATATGCTATAGATATTTGTATTGGTATGGATCTTGGTTTATTGATACAAATTTAAGATCAATTTTGTTATATATATATTTCTGCTCTTGATTAAGATATTGTGTTTGTGCAGCTCATTTAAAATGTAGTGTATAATTAAGAAATATAGGTTAATAGAGAGTCATCTATATTAGTCAAGCTTATAGTCATGTTAGTTATGTTTTATAGATGTAAAGAGATGTATTTCAGATGGATAGGTATTGGAGCAGATAATTGTTCTGTTTGTTCTCTGTGTCATGTTAAAGTAGTCTTTTGCCTTCTCCCACCCCCTTTTGGATCGAGGTATACAAACACATGGAAAATAAATGCAGGTGAGTTCAGTATTCACTGGATTGCCCTTCCAGATCTACTCTGCATCTCTGTTCATTTTCTTCCGTATCTCTGTTCCTCCTAAGATTTCTAATCGTTATGCCCTTACCCTGGAATGTGTGAGCCCTGTATGATTGGATCCAGACAACTCCCAACAGCAAGCCTTTTATAGTCCATGAGGTTGGGACAAACAGTGCTATGTCCTGTCCTCTGCAGCTGAGCAGAACCAGAGCTGGTACGTCTGTGTGAACACCTCCTTTTCTCACAAGCTGCCCTATGAAGAGAGCCTTAATGCCACCTTTGTTCTAGTTTCTGACACTGAGTACATAAATCTGGACAGCAGAATGAATGGAAAATGGCCCCAAACCAGTTCATTCACACATCCTTTTGGCATGTATACCAAGCATCGGGAAACATGGTCATTCTTTCAAAGACTTGTGGTGTAAATGAGAAATGTCCCCCTTTAGCTCAGACATTTGAATACCCAGTCCTCAATGGTAGTACTGTTGGGGGAGGTTAAGGAGCCTTTGGAAGCTGGGGCCTTGCAGGAGGAAGTATATCCCTGGGGGCTGACTTTGAGAGGCTCCTTGCTGTTCACTGTCCCTGCCTTGTGTTTATGGTTGAAGATGTGATCCCTCAGCTTTCTGCCCTGGCTGCCTGCCATACCTCTGAAGCCATTAAGCCCAAATAAACTCTTCATTTTTAAAGTTATCTTTGACCATGGCATTTCATCACAGCAATAGAAAATTAACCAACATACAAAGGTTTTCTATTTGATGGGGACAGAATACATATTAAAACAAGTATCCTAGGGGCTGGAGAGATGGCTCAGCGGTTAAGAGCACTGGCTGCTCTTCTAAGGTCCTGAGTTCAATTCCCACCGAAACAAATGGTGGCTCACAATCATCTGTAAGGAGATCTGGTGCCCTCTTCTGGCCTGCAGCCATACATGCAGGCAGAACACTGTATACACAATAAATAAATAAATAAATCTTTTTTTAAAAAAAACCCAAAACAGTCTGGTGGTGATGGTGCACACCTTTAATTCCAGCACTTGGGAGGTAGAGGTAGCCAGATCTCTGTGATTTTAAGGCCAATCTGGTCTACAGATACAGAGCAAGTTTCAGGCAGACTCCAAAGCTACAGAGAAACCCTGTCTTGAAAAAACAAAACAAAAACAACAACAAAAAGACAAAACAAGTATCCTAACATTGCAATCTCTTTTGTACAGGATCAGGTATTGTTTCTTATGCCACATAAGCATATTAAATTACTTGAAACTGATCACTAACCTCAAACGTGCTCACAGGGTACAGCTCTTTCTGAACAATTTTCATTTCACCCCCACAGCTTTGGGTTGTCCCTGTTAGCAGGGCTTGGGGCATTGCTCAGTGGTAGAGTCCTGACCCTGGGTTTGATCCCCAGCACCAGGAAAACCAGTGAGAGGATAGCAAGTTGAAGTGGTATGTCAGGCAGTTCAGGCTGCTTTAGCAAAATACCATCACCTGAGCCACACGGCCCATGTCCTTTTCATACAGTTCAGGAGGCTGACATCCAGGATCAAGGTGCTGATGCTTGGTGCCAGGTAAGAGATGCTCGGCTTCACAGAGCAGCTACAACAGCACACAGCAGGAGAGAGCCCACTCTCAGCACTGTAACAAGAAGCCTAGGCTCACTTCCAAGGGCTACCCTCTCCTCTCTCACGATCTAATCATCTGCAGAGAGTTTCTCCCTAATACCATCACACAGGCCTAAGGCTTCCGCTTATGAACCAGGCCAGTGGGACATAGCACTTAGTCTATTACAGTGGGTAAGAAAGCCTTGGCTAACATGGTGAAATATAAGAGCAGAACTACAGGAAATGAAGAAGCCACATACACAGTTCCTGGAAAGTACATGGGAGACAGAGGGACCAGTAAGTTCAAGACCCTAAGGCAGGAGGAATCCTGTGGCATTCAAGTCACACGTGCAGGAAGCAACATCAGAGTTGGTCAGGAAGGGGAAGGGCAGGGTATGTAGGGTCTCAGACACATCTATAACGACTGGCTTTGACTCTGCATATAGAACCATGCAGACAATATCTGTATCCCAGCACTTGGGAGGCTGAGACAGGAGGGTCATGTGTTTGAGGTCAGCCTGGGCTATGCAGAGAGATCTTGTCTCAAAAACATAAATAAATAAACAAATAAATAAATTATAAAGCTGGCGAACAAAAAGAGCCATTGGAAAGAAGTGAAGAAACAAGATGACCTGGCTAAGTTCTGACAAACCCTGTTTCTGCTGCTCCAGGAAGACTCTAGGCAGGACTGGCAGGAAGGGGATCACAGGATCCAGCAATCCCACCACAGAGTGCGCATTTGTAAGAAATGAATTAGTATGTGCACTAGTGGAGACACCACAATGAGTCGGAAGATAAACTGTTTTCCATATGCAGTGGAATCTGACTGGGCCCAAGATGGAAGGCAATCAGCCAGGTCAGTGACACATGTCTTTAATTCCAACATTCAGGAGGCAAAAGGCAGGCAGGTCTCTGTGATCTCAGGTCCCAGGAAATAGCAGGTCTCCCTCTTCTTTTTTCTAAAACTATTTATTTAATTTTATTATATGTGCATTGGTGTGAAGGTGTCAGATCCCCTGGAACTGGAGTTACAGACACTTGTGAATTGCCATGTGGGTGCTGGGAATTGAACCTAAGTCCTCTGGAAGAGCAGCCAGTGCTCTCAACCACTGAGCCATATCTCCAGCTCCTCCCTCTTTATTGAGATGAGGTGTCATGTAGCCTACACTGGCCTTCAAGTTACTATGTTTACTATATAGCCAAGAACAGCCTTGAGTACACTTTCTTTCTTTGCTGAGCTTCATGTACACAAGTATTTTACCTGCAATGCATGTATGTGTGCCACATGAAGACAGAAGAATGGTCAGATCCCCTGGAACTGGAGATAGAGATAACTGTGAGCTGCCATGTGGGTGATGGAGACAGGTTAGACTAATCAGCTCAGAATCTCTGCATCAGTCAGGATTCAGAGAGAGAGATAACTGGGAGCTGCCATGTGGGTGATGGAGACAGGTTAGACTAATCAGCTCAGAATCTCTGCATCAGTCAGGATTCAGGTATTGGCAGTCTCCAAAACCACCAGGTGATTCAAATGTGCAGCCAGTTTTTGGATTTTACTCTTGAGGACCATAAATCGATGTTCATCCATAGTATCTGGGCTCCTTTAGTCATCAGTGTGTGATACTGGGCAAGTCACTTGACCCCTTAATATATCATTTTTCTTAATTTTAAGGCAGAGACAGTAACAACACCTGTGTGTTTTGAATGGGAATGCCCCATAGGCTCATACAATTGGAATGCTTAGTCACTAAGGAGTGGAACTGTTTGAGGGAGATGAGGAGGTGTGGTCTTGTTGGAGGAGGTGTGGTCTTGTTGGAGGAGGAAGTGTGCCACTAGGGTTGAGCTTTTCAAAAGCCTGTGCCAGGGCCAGTGTCTCTCCTTCTCTGCCTACAGATCAGGATGTAGAGCTTTCAACTACTGCTCTAGATCCATGCCTGTCTGCTTCCTGCCATGACAGTAGACTAACTCTCTAACTGTAAGCGAGCCCCAGTTAAATGCTTTCTTTTGTAAGATTGCCTTGGTCATGGTGTCTCTTCTCACTAAGACAGTACCTAACTGACATGACTGTCGTAGATTAACTGGGTTAACGTAGGCTGTCACTTACTAGTGATATGAATGAGTAAGTGATATTTAATGAGAGATTGCTGTCATTGTTTTATACTGTAGTCCATGGAGGGTTTTTTCCCAAGATCCCTCCTGGAAGCCCAAAACCATGGATAATATCAAACCCTGTGCATATACAGACATTACATATATAATAAATGTATTTTCATTAGCATACACGCCTGTGCTAAAGTAACTTATAAATTAGGCACATTAAGAGATTAATAGCAGTAACTAATAATGAAATGTGACAGTGTTAGCAGTATACTGTACAAGAGTCAACCCTGCCAGAGAGAGGTTGGCTACCTGTAGCTGGAACTGCAGTGGGGGACTTAATGTGCAATGAAGCTGTGGGCCACTCGGGGGTCACCAGGACATCCTTCCTCTGCTGGTCAGATGCTGCCAAGTAATCTCACCATGCTTCATTCTTCTTTCCGGGAGGGGGGAAAAAGGTCAGAAGGCTGGAGAGATGGCTCAGTGGTTAAAAACACTGGCTGCTCTTCCAGAGGACCCGGACTTGATTCTTAGCACCCACATGTGAGTCCAGCTCTAGGGTCTGATGCCCTCTTCTGGTCTCCAAAGACACCAGGCAAGCATGAAGTACACAGACACACATGCAAGCGAATCACCATGTGACCCCTTTGGGTCCCCACTGGACATTCATGGGGTCTATGTTTGTGTCTTCTGCACCCCCGTTCTTCTGCCAGGCACCACTTCTCGTTGCTCCCCAGCCTTATGTGAGCCCATGTACTGACCATCGCTTTGTTTCAATAACATTAGGGTCAAGAATGAGAGCCTGAGAACACAGCAGAAGTTGATGGCCACAGGCCTCCAGAGGCCATACTCCTGCATATTTATTGACCTGGCAGGCAGCAGAATGAGCCTGTTTTGCTTTATGTGCAAAACTTTACTCTCAGGTCAATTTTCTGGTGCCCCCAAATGATATATTACAAAATGAAATAGAAGTATCAACAACAGTACTTTATTCCTGGAATACATCTTCCAAGAGCTCCAGATATCGGCCACACTGACCTTTCCTAGCCTGAACCCAAGCTGTCACCAACGTTAAATTACTTTCTAAATCAGAGGTAAACTTTACATCATAAGATACCATCCATAGCCACATCAATCCAGCCTGAGATCTGCATTGCTCTCTCGACCCAGACGCCTAGATATCCACAATTCACAGATCGACCAGCTTTGCGCTATCAATATGCCTCACCCAATGGGATATTCCACTAATAGATTACCGGAGCGGCTGCCCACCACATTGATGTATAAGAGCAATACGTTAGGAAGGCCCCCACTCACCTGGATGATGGATCGTGGCAATGGTCCCCTCAGGAAAGCGTGCTGGTGATGTATGGCCCATAAGGGCACCAGCTGGGTAAGAACTAGTTCAAAGTGGGTTCAGTTTAACTTGTAGAGACAAAGACACAACCTGGGTCCCACCAGGACCCACCAAGCCCCATGTTTATAGGCAAGAAGACAGCTGCATTCAGACACCCCTGCCTGAGGCATGATTGTTCATGATTCCCTTAAATGTCCTGGAGCTTAGATCAAAGCAGACACACGACGTTTTTACTTTGTGGACATGTGATACATGTTGTAATAAAAGTACTAAAGGGAATCACACAAGGATGTCATTTTGGAAAATGATAACTGCCCCTAGTTTCTTTTCTGTGATGAGACTCCCTGACCAAAGCAACTTAAAGGAGATGGCTTATTGGGCGACCTTTAGACTACAGTCCATCACTGTGGATAAGCCAGGCGGCAGGGATGGGAAGCAGCTATTCATTCCCAGTCAAGAGCAGGGGACAATGAGTTAACACACACGTTAGTGCTCAGTTCACTTTCTCCATCTTACACAGTTCAGAATTCTCGGCCAGGGACTAGCGCCACCTAAATGTAGTCAGAACAACCCCTGACCCAGACAGTCCCTTAGTGAGACTCCCTTTTCCCAGGTGACTCTGAATGTGTCATCTTGATAATTAAACTAACCATCACATTACAACACTGAGCAGATTGGGCAACCGTAGTATACACACCAAAAGATATATCAAGATATTGTACACACTATAGAATCCATGTCTTTCTATCAGTTTTTGTGGAACCCAGCGTTGGTAGATATACTTTTGAACATGCTATGCTTCAAGGACTGTGATACTTATACACTATCATCTGCCTGTACCAAGTGTAGTCTTGCTTATTTGTTTGTTTTTTTTGAGACAGGTCTCTCTGTCTGTCTTGGAATTCACTCTGTAGACCAGGCTGACCTCGAACTAAGTGCTGGGCTAAAGGCCTGCACCACCCCCCCATGATCTTGTTTATATATCAAGGTTCTGAAGCAGTTATGGAAGAACAGCTAACATTTGCTTATCATCCACTACTGGCCAAGAGCCTTTCTTCCGTCCTCCCACTCAGTGACCACAGACATAGTCCAGGAAGCAGTGGGCCTTTCCTTCTGCAGAGGAGGAGCCAGGGACGAGGCAGCTAGCTCCTAAAGGTCGTGTAATTACTGAGCAGCTGGCAAGACAGCTTCCAAATGTGCAAAAGCATGCACAACTTCAAGGCACTTGCTCAGCAGGGAAGTAAAGCTGTTCCATCCTCAACCAACTCGAGAGGGCGGAACAGTATTGGAGAAGACAGGAGCAGACTAGGTTGTAGCTCAGCAGAGCACCTGGGTCCGGTCTCGGGCTGCAGAAGTGAAGTGAGAAATGGGGCACAGTAACCACAAGAATTTTAGCATCTGTTTACTGTTTTCTACTTATTTGATTTGTAAAATAGAATAGGTATTAGCCAGGCAGAGCTATTGTGACATCTTTGAATCAGGAGTAAAGTGGCTGAAAATAATTCAATAAAAGAAATCTTGGACGAGGAGGTGATTCTGAAGCTCCCAAGATTTATTAAAGGCACTGTCTTTATAACACTTTCAGTGCACATGATTCCAACAGCATCCACTCACATACAGTATCACAAATTATTCAGCATAAATATAAATAAGCTTACAAGCATACCCAAAACATTTCTGAGGACAGACACGAGTTTAGAAAATAGACACTAGCTGGGTTTGGGGTGTGCACTGTGACCCCAGCACTCAGGAGGTGAAGGCAGCAAGATAACAGGGCTAGGCCACACTGGGTTACCCATCAGGACCATGTCTCAAAGACAGAAAAAAACGAGGGAGAAGGGACAGAGAAACTAAAGATTAACTGCTGCGCAGCAAGGTAAAAATCTCCATCTAATTCGGTGAGTTCAAGGAAGTACAGCCTTCAGGACGATGGTTCTGTGTACTTCAGTCTACCAAACAGTAACGGAAGTGCTGCTTGCCAGAACACAGACTGATCCACAGTGAACCTCAGAAAACACAAGCCACAAAAATAACAAAAGGAAAATGGAAACAAAACCTCTGTGTTGCCACACTTGAGACAGGAGCAAGTCCTCTCAGGGTGGCCTGGTGACTGCACCTCATCACTTCAGAGTCCCAGAAGCATGGGTGTCGCTGCTCGGCCAACCACCCCAGGCTACTCTACAGTCTCTCCCCTAGAGAAAATGACAGGTGAACTCAAGCCAGCTTCACCCAGCAACCCTGAATGAAACAAGAGAAAGGGTCAGGCTACTACTCCAGAGAATTTCCCTCCAGAACCTGCTTAGGTCACCCAGGCAGAGATACTATGTATCTTCTCAAGTTACACATATCCTTGAGGCCAAAAATGTTAAACTATTTCCTTAAGTTAAACCCTAAAGTAGGATATAATCTTTATTACTTGATTGTAGATGAAGGGTCTTTTAAGGTTATGAAATATAATAAGGATCTTCAGTTTTCATGAAACAACATGTAAACTAGCTACTCTTTAGTAAAACAAGAGCTATAAAAAAGGGCCAGCCTCTGATTCCCCAAGTGACACTACTTCAGAATTTTATGAACATAGCTCCCATTATGGAACACAGCTAACACAGTAAGTTATGATCTGGGTGACCTTTAGGTAGCTACAGTTTGAAAAGAAACAAATTACACATTTACTACTGAAGATGGCAAACAGGGAAGCACTCGGCAGAGTTGTAGCAAGCTGCCTTAGCTAAACTTGTGCTGAGAATTTCACCACCACCCTAATCCTATCTGCTGTATTTGGGGGAGAGAATGCACAGGTCCAAAGTAACCACCTGGCCAGATGTCCATGCACGAGAAATACCCGTCTACGAACAGGCTGATGCACCGTGTAGAGCGAGACAGTACAGCAGCGTTCAGGGTAAACATTCAGAATTCAAGGCAACGAGAATTCAGTCACTCCCCTGGCCCTGAGACCCTAATTTCATTTGGCTGCCAATGTTCAACACGGTAAACTCCTTGTCTGAAAGTCGTCTGCTTAGGAAATTCTGAGCGCACACTGAGGCATTTGGAAGCCAGGACTCCATCTGTTGATACTATCACAAGATAATATCACCCGATATGAGGCTCCGCGTAGACACGAACTCTAAACGTTTACACACACTTCTTTTTATGTTCTCCTGTGTGAGGTCACCAAAAGTCCTTTTTGGTCATGGATGGTCACCAGGTACCTGTGCAGTGGTTTCACACCCACTGAATCCTATTGGGGGTGCAGACCTGTGAGGACACTGCTGGGGGCGTGTCTCTGTGGGGTTCACCAGCACATGCTGGTACATCCCTGCTGCAGCCAGCCCCGCCTGACTCACACTGCTCTTTCTCCCTTTGCTGATTACAAGATTCCTGGGGTTTCAACAAAGCAGATCTTTCTCCACATTCAAAATAGAAGAGGAGTGATTTAGCTAGAGATTCTAGTTTCCCACAGTCAGCCCGAGGTAACTTATTCCCACAGCTGCCGGCAGAAGCAGAGGGCCCAATGACGTCACTGTGGAGCTTGCGAGCCAGGACACAGAGCGTTTCAGTACAGCTTCTGAGACAGTGCAGGTCACCGGGGCACCCTGTGCAAGAGAGAAAGGGAAAACTGGGTTACACATTCCAGGTGCCAGCAGCTGTTATCACATGGCTCTAGGGATCTCTTAGCAAAAGGATCCTACATGACAGCCCAAACCACTGAGGATTATTCCGCTGAAGTGCCCTTGGACAGACTTTCCTGATTGTGCAGGCGGAAGTGTGGACTGTGTTGTGCAGAGCTCAACAGCCCAGCTCCTGCACTGGTAACTAATCTTACTGGAGCAGAGTGCAGTGAGCTTTAGTCATAGCTCAGGCTGCGAGAGAGGGGAGATATGTTGGGGTCCCCAGTTCCCACCTGGGGTGCATACCTCTCAGTGCAGATGTAATAATCTCAACGGTTTTCCCCAGGCAACATTTTAACTTCAAGAACTCTGATGCGAGAGTTACCATCCTGAAACCTTGCTGCCTAGAACCTTTGTGTACTTGAGTTCTGAAGTTTTTCTGCATAAACAAGATCAATATTTAAAATATAGATATACATGGCAGTAAATTTAGTAAAATGATTGTAATTGCCCAGAAATTTATCATTAGATTATGCTATGTACAATGAAACTACATCAATAACAAATTACACTGAAGATGTTTAATTTCCTCCCCAGTGCATAAACTTCTTTTCTGCAAGCAAGATCAAAACACAAAATGAACAACGACTACTTTCAAAAGCAATAAGAATTTAATTTTAACTCAATTTAAATTACAGCCCTAGCATCCTGGCGCATAGGGACAGAATGAAGCATTCTTCTGATAGCTAACTATCAGAAGATGGGGGCTGATAGCTAACTTCAAAGAATTCAGTTCCACAGTATTTACTTGAAATATTCGCTTTAAACACTTTGGCCATGGCATTACTCTCTTTTCAATACAGTGATTCTACACGCCATCTACCTTTGTCCATAAAGTGAGATCCGTGACATGAGACTACTTGAATTCAACTCCATCTGACACCGTTGGAGCACATTAATTATTACATGTGGTTCTTAGCCTATGATGACCACACTCAAGCAAAAGCTGGCAGCCCCTATGCCAGTAACTACGAAACAGCTGGTGCATTAGTAAGCTCCCGTGCCATCATGTACCTATTACCAACACCAGTGCATTAAGGCTGCCGGAAGGAAAGCTAGAAAACAAGCATGCTTAGTTAGCACGCACAGCATAGCCGTCTGCAGCTAAAGATGCAAGGGAAATCAAGATCTACAGCCGAGCCGAACGCGATGATGAACATAAACAACTGGAAGCCCCTCTTACTAGTCTCCATTCAGCAAAGGTGTTCCCAAGAGACTTGACCAGTTCCACGGCATTAGCCTTCATCTGCTTGGCGGCCTATAGAAAATGTTAAAATATTTTGTTATACAAATATTCATCTCCAAACTATCATTTTTAGACCTGTGTGAGACCAGATGGAGAAGTTCTAGTCTAGAATCCAGAAGAGATTGAAGTTTTGTCTCTGAGGTAAGCAGAAAATGGCTTACCTCAGTAAGAGTACGTAAGTCATACTAATGGAATTTCCTTAGAAGTCAATGACACACTGACTTCCATATCAACAAAGCCTACACTTGGGCTCAGCAGGCGCAGCCACTTGCTAAGCAAGTCTGTGGACTCGCAGTGACCTGGGAACTAAAGGTGGGAAGAGTGAACTGACTTCCCAAAGTTGTCTTCTGACTTCCACAACTGTGGAAGTAATCATGTGACGTGATACACAGGTCCCCATGTGCACACATACAATAATAAAATATAAACATGAAAAGAATATACTCTGATGTCTGCTATCCAAATGACACTTGCATTTTATTTAAATATTTATAGGGATGAAATTTCCAAAATTTCCCTCAGAAGAAAGTGAGCGTTGAGCTATCAAGCAAACCTGAGCTGCTCTGAGAACACTGCGGTTTGACCTGATTCACAGCTACAGTCTTATGCTGCATACGGCACTTCCTCTCTCACAGACTGAGAGTCAGCTCCCAGATGGCAACCCCTAGCTCTCAGAAGCAGTGCGAGTCTTAGACTAAATCAAAAAGTTGCTTTCCACTGCTCAAGGGGATTCTGTGCTGTGATTAATTGGCTTTCACTAAGCTCTTGTCTAGGTCAGTGCAAACTTGCCATACAGTAAGAAGAGAAGTAGGCCATGGTGGCCTACCTGTAATCCCAGCATTCACGAGTGAGAGGCAGAAGGATTACTATATGGTTTAAGCCAGCCTGGACAACAAAGCAAGCTCCAGGTCAACCAGAGCCACATGGTAAGACTCTCCCAAAAGGAGAAAAGTATTTAGGCACACCTAAATTTTTGACTTTATGAACCCAGTTTTGAAATCATAATTCCAATGCCCTCTATGAGCCTACTGTCTATTTCTCTACTTATGATTTTTTTTTACTTCTTGGGGATTTTATTTTTCTGCTATGGATCATTTTTTAACAATATAATGCAGTCCTGATAATTATTGTATTTGTGTGTGTGTGAACACACATGATTTCAGTGTCCACAGGCCAGAGGAGGATGTGAGACTTCCTGGAGCTGGAGTTACAGGTGGTTGCGAGCTGCATGACGTGGGTGCAGAGATTCGCACCCCAGTCCTTTGGAAGAGCCACCTGCTGAGCCACCGCTCCAGCCCCTGCCACAGGCTCTTACAACTTTTAAGTTGGAAGAATACAATCAGGAGTGGGGGAGATGGCTCCATTGTGCTTGCCATGAAATCATGAGGACCTGAGTTCAATCCCCAGCAACCGCATAATGACTTGGCATGGGTGGCATGGGCTGGTGATACCAGTGCTGGGGAAGTGAAGGCAGAGGATCTCTAGGGCTTACTGACCGCCAGTCTAGCTTAACTGGTCAGCTCTAGATGCCAGTGAGAGACTCTGCCTGAAAAAGCAAGGTGGACAGTTCCTGAGAAACAACATCCACACGTGTGTACCTGTGCACACACACACATGCACACGTGTACCTGCACACCCCCCCACACACAGAGAACAAGAGAAGAAAGAAGAATATATGAATTAAAATTCTGCTATGTAACAAACCACACGGCAGACTGCAGAGCAAGAGGAAGGAGAACAGAGTTCTGCATGGCGAATCTCGTCTCCTCCAACTAACAGTTTAACATGCCTCATGTCTCATTTCCTCTCCTCTCGTCACCATTCCACTCTCTGCACTTCCTGCTGGCGGAAGTGTTGCTGACAGAACTCCAGCATGATGCACATTAGTGGTGAATGGGGCTGGACTGCTCCTGAGGCACAGCCAACCTCAGCTGTCAGCAGTGGCTGACTACGACCTAAAGTCCAGCACATCCCCTCCTCAAAGTACCACAGCAGAACCTGCATCAGCCTCATGTCTACCAATTGCATGGGACCCACAGATCTTGATTTAGTGACAATAAAAACTCCTTTGGCTTTGCCCATCTTTTAAAACAAATGAACAAAAGCACACAAGCGAGAGGCAGACATATTCAGAGATGTCTGAATATACAACACGTACAAGCAAGATGAGTAATTTAGCACTTGCCAGCCATTATTACTAGCACTACTTTTTTTTAATTAAAAAATTTATTTAATGTCTATGAATATTTAGGCTGTACATATATCTATGTATCACATACGTGGCAGATGCCCTCGAAGGGCAGATAGGGCATCCCTGAAACCTGTTGTGGATACTGGGAACTGAACCTTGGTCCTCTGTGAGAACACTTGGGGTGTCTCTCCAGTCTCCACTCACTGACATCTCCACTAGGTCTCTAACTTGGTATGAAATCACTGATGCGAATGGTCCTGGAAAAATCCTTAGCTCCAGATGACTGGCTCAGCAGCGCTGGCTTCTTTGTTTCGGTGGGAGAGTAAAGACCCACAGGAAGGTGGAGAAAGACACACAGAGAGGCAACAGTAGCCGCCACTGCCACCCTCCACATGGCTCAGGAGCCTCACAGGGACAGAGTCTCTATCTCACCATTGCAAAATATTCAGCGCAACTAAAATTTATAAATACATAATATGCAAAAATAGAATTCACCACATTATACTATTATTTGTACATTTTAAGTATTTGGACAATATACATCCAGAAATCAAACCATTTTAAAGATTAAGTGTGCCACCCATCTTACCTCCTCATGTGCAGTCTGCCTGGAGAGGTCTTGCTCGAGTTCCTGTGCTTTTTCCAGCCCAGAATCTAAGAGACTCTTCATCCCCAAGACTATGCCATCCTGGAGAGCAGTTGTGAATTCCTGTTAGGAAAAGTTTTAGGCATTTAGCTGGAAAGCTCAGGTTTTATATGTTAAAATTTTATTACATTTGTGTGTGTGTGTTTGTGTGTGTGTGTGTGAGAGAGAGAGAGAGAGAGACAGAGACAGAGACAGAGACAGAGACAGAGAAAGAAAGAGAGAGACAGAGAGGGGTCACAGGAAACTTGTAGAAGTTGGTTCTCTCCACCATATGGCTCTAAGGGCTGGAACTAAAAAAATTGGGCTTGATGGCAAGCACCATCACCACTGCACCATCTCACGTGCCTGATTTTACATTCTCTCCAAAATTATAAGGTAATGAAGCTATAATTCATTCCCAGTTTATTAAATTCAGCTAAAGTTAGTATGAGAACAATCTATGGGGAAATAAAATGAATAAAATTATAATATGTAGTGGTATTTTGTTTGTGTTTTAACAAATAAAGCTTGCCTGAAGACCAGAGGCAGAGCTAAGCCACTAGAGGCCAGGGAGTGGTGGCACACACCTTTAATCCCAGGACTCAGGAGACGAGGGATCTCTGTTAGTTCAAGGCCACCCTGGGCTATACAAGATTAAATCTGTCCGAAAGAAAAACAGAGCTCACACAAAGGTGATCCTAGCATTTGGGATTCCATGCCTTTAATCCCAGCACTAGGGAGGTGGAGACAGGAGTGATATGGCTGGGTGGAGAGAGGACTATAAGGTGGGAGGAGACAGGAGTTCAGTGTGGTCTGAGAGGTTTGGTGGAGACAGCTGCAATCTGAGGACGAAGTCTGAGGAGACAGTCTGAGAACAGGATCATCCCTTTGGTCTTAGCATTGGTAGAGATAAAATGTCTCTCTGGTTGCTGGCCGCTCTGCTTCTCTGATCCTTCAGCTTTCACCCACTAATATCTGACTCTGGTTTTTTTTTTTTTTTTTTTTTTTTTTAATGAAGACTGTAGTTGGAGGTTGCTTGTTTGTTTCTGGCCGCCCAGACCCAAAATAATCATATAGAAACTACATTAATTAAAACAATGTTTGGTCTATTAGTTTGGGCTTTTTTATTAACTAACTCTTACAACTTAAATTAATCCGTTTTTATTATTTTATATTTTACCACGAGGCTTGTGGTTTACCGGTAAGGTTCCAGTGGGCGTCTTTTTCCTTCAGTGGCTACATGGCGTCTCCTTGACTCTGCCTACTTTTCTCCCTCTATCTCTGTTTGGAATTTCCACCCTGCTCTATTCTGAGCCCAAAGCAGCTTTTTTTTTTTTTTTTAAATTAACCAATGGTAATAAAACATAGTAACAGCATACAGAGGAAAATCCCACATCATAAGACCACCTAGAATTTGTGCTACAATAATCAGTATTCCATGTGCTATGAAAAGAATGCTCATTTTAGGTAGGATAGGATACAATGCATTTTAATATAGTATTGTTCCTAGCATAAAGTGGACAAATTAAAATATTCTATAATTACTGTTTTTTTTCCTTGTGTAAACTGGATGAGATGTTCCACGGTTGATAGCAGTCATTAAACCAGAGAGCAAAAGGAACATCTTTCCTTCATTAGTTTTTGAGGTTAGTCTCACTATGTAGCCCAAGTTGTCCCTGTTCTTATGATCCTCAACCCCTAAGTGGTAGACGAGGACCCTATTCCTAGCCCCAAAAGGATTTTCTGTTTGTTTCTGAGACAAGGTCTCACTGTCCTGGAACTCACTGTGTAGTTCAGGATGGTCTTGAACTCACAAAGATCCACCTGCCTCTGCCTCCTGAATGCTGGGACTAAAGGTGTGTGCCATCATGCCCAGCTCCAAAAGGACTGTAAAGAGATATAATCATTCAATCATAGTTTAACCATTTGTTTGTTTGTTTGAGAAAGGTACTCGTGTAGCCCAGGCTAGCCTCAAGTGATCTTGCCCTTCTGATCCTCCTAAGGCTGGATTACAGACTGTGCTACCACACCTGTTACAGTGCGAGGGCTCAAACCCGTGCATGCATGCAAACTACCAACAGAGTACATCCCAGTCTTATTTCATCCAATCTTGACCGAAGAATTTAAAGACATTGCCAAACTATTAAAAGTACAAGTTATTTTGAAAAAAGATATGAACTTATTTTGTGCAGTGATCCTGCTAACAGAAGTCTCTGATGTTGCCATGGAAGCCTTTCAGAGCTAACAGTGTACATTACCCGGGCACTGGAACTCTTGCTGCTGTTTTCCAGAAGACAGAGCCTGCTCCCTTTCAGAATGGCCAGCTGAGCCACACACTGAACAGCCTGCAGTATCGCCTGGATGACTTTGTTTTGAGCCTCTTGTACCATTGATGAAATATCTGAACAGCACCCCTACGAAATAATAATGGATAAGTCAGTATATACATATGAATTTTTAAAAAAGATTTATGTATGTATGTATTTATTTATTTGAGTGCTCTATCTGCATGTACAACTATATGTCAGAAGAGGGCATCTGATCCCAGTATAGATGGTTGTGAGCCACCATGTGGTTGCTGGGAATTGAATTCAGGACCTCTGGAAGGGCAGTCAGTGCTCTTAACTGCTGAGCCATCTCTCTAGACCCCACATATGACATTTTTAAGAGGTGATAAAATAAAGAAAAAAAGGGACAGTGGGTGAAGTTAGCAAGCATGAGGGGCTGGACTTAAGTCCCCAGTCCCAGCACTAAGAATAACAACAGAGTTGGAGAGATAGCTCAGTAGATTAAGGGCACTGGCTGCTCTTCCAGAGGACCAAGGTTTGATTCCTAGCATCCATATTAGGTGACTCACAATCATCTGGAACTTATGATCTCTGAGGACATCAGGCCCATATGTGGAACACAAGCATACATGCAGGCAAAATACCCATACACATCAAAATAAAAAATTCATAATATAAAGACCACTGAAATGCTGGTGAGAGACTGAAAACAGGCAGCCCTGAAGCTATGCAGCTGTAACTGAGGCTTCTTCCTCCCTCAAAGATGACACAGCGAACAGAGACATAAATAAGTATGAAGTTAAACCGAAGGCAGGATTGATAAGGAAATAGCAAAATGAACAAACTGGTGTGTGTCTTTGGCCTTTCAACTTTAACTGTCCTGTTAGCACCCCAACAGACAGTTACCAAAACTATGCTCTTTTCTCAGGGAAGACGGCAAAAGAGAGGAAGAGGAAGAAAAACCACCCCAGCTCTTTAAACGACAGCCTTCCCATGTGCACTCAGCGCAGAAGTCTTGGAGGCACAGGAGCCTCCTCTCGAATGGTTCTTTCTGGTCCTCCCCACTGTGGTGCTGAGTGCACGTCTTGGCCTGCCATGGAAGATGCTCATTACACCATTACAAGGTAAGGACTATCAAACCATGCTTCACCACAAAAGTGTTCTGGCTAGCACTGGCTTCACCCAAGCCTTCCGGAGCCAAACCTAACTTCTCAGTCACCGGGTCTCAAGCCTTTATTCCTTGCATAGGATGTGTCCCACAAGTCTATATGTTGAAACTATCAAGTTCAAAGCCTCTTCCCAGAAAATGAAGAGAAGGAAAGAAATTTCACAGCAGAAACTCTACTAAATATTCTTTCTCTCTCTCTAGTTTTTCTTTTCTTTGTCTTTCCTTTCTTCCTTCCTTCCTTTCTCTTTTGGTGTTTTGAGACAGGGTTTTTCTGTGTATTCCTGGCTATAGACCAGGATGGCCTCTAACCCAGAGATCTGCCTCTCAGGTACTCTCTTATAAGAGTACCATGATTTAATCTGATAATCACAGTAACTCTGTCAGGCAGGCATTACTGTTCTTATTTTCCAGGTAAGAAAATGGAGAGACTCAAGAAGCTAAGCAGTTTGCCTCAAGACACAAATTAATATAGCATAGACTAAAACACAGGATTTCAAATATCAAAAGTGAGTTTCTGGTTTGTGGGTATATTCCACTCGCCCACCCAACTACTCTAAAGTTGCCTCTCTTTCATGTCTACCACAGACTGTCCTGAGTTATATTCCTTCATTAGGGTTGAACCTAACACACACACACACACACACACACACACACACACCCACACCTTAAACTGCCTCTCTTCCATTTCTACCACAGACCCTCCTGAGCTGTACTCCTTTGTTAGGGTTGAACCTAACACACACAGACACGCACACACACAAACATACAGATACACAGACACACACACACACTAAACTGCCTCTCTTCCATTTCTACCACAGACCCTCCTGAGCTGTTCTCCTTCGCTAGGGTTGAACCTAACACACACAGACACACACACACACACACACACACATACAGACACACACACACACACACAACTACCTCTCTTCCATTTCTACCACAGACCCTCCTGAGCTGTTCTCCTTCGTTAGGGTTGAACCTAAGTCACACCCTTCTTCTGACCTTGGTCTCTGACTGCTCCAGGCTTCCCTGTTCACCGCTCTATGCTGTCATATCTTCTTCACCTGACGTTTGCCCACATCTGTCTTTAGTCCACTTCTGTGTTACCTTCTTTTCTTCCCTGTAGTCCATATCCAAAGTGACCCTTCGTTTGATGTGAGTATAGGATTCATTTAACAACCATATCCATCCAGCTAGCTATCACATCATGAGGCCCTGTGAAGACACTCTGGGTCCTACACCTACCGAGAGCCTACCGTCACTCAAGTGCACATGCTTATCAATAGAATAGCTAACTGAAAGGCATAATGAGTGGCTTTACTCAGGGTTAACAAAAAACAAAAGAGAGGTACCCAACAAAGCTGGGGAGACCAAGAAAGTTCTCCTGGGGGAAAACCACAATGGATAGTAAGTATTTCCCTAACTTGGCCCACTCAGGAAGCATTTATCACAATAAAAACACCACCACAAAATGTGGAATGTTGGGCGGGCTCAGCAGGTAAAGGAGGCTGCCATCAAGCCCTATGGCCTGGGTCTCTGAAGCCGGCAGAAAGAAAACTGACTTCTGCATGCTGCTCTGGACTTCCACACTGCACCATGATGTGTAGAACCCTCACACTCCCCAAATGTAAAAAACCTCAGTGTGGAAATCACTACAAAAATATGGTGGGTATCACTACATAAAAATTGACCAAGTAATCTAGAAAGTTTAACTTCTTCTCTTGGTATTTTCTCACCCTCCCCTCCCCCCAGTCTATTTGAGAGATTCTCTGGTATGACAACAGTGAGATACGTTTCAACATTAGTTCCCTACTTCTACTGTAATGCACCCTTGATTTTTAACTTGATTCATGGGTGCCTAGAATTAAAAAAATCCACTTCTTGATCATAAAGTTAGATGTAGTCAGGTGATGCTCTGGCCAAACAAACATATATAAGTACCATACGATGCCTCGCAGAGAGTCCCTTTAAAGGAAGGCCATGTCCTTGTCCCCAGCTGCACACACATATGACTCAGATGGTACTCTATTTTGTTATGGGCCACATTTCAGACACAGCGAAGGAAAGAACAGAAAGGAGTTGGGATCCTGCTTCTTTGTGCAGAAAAACTTCCATGCCTACTAGCAGATAAAAAGCAAACTTTTATCTTGCTTCTTCCTGGTGGCCAAACCCACTATTACTCAATACGAAGTAAGCAGGAAACAAAATTAGTTTTCTCACCAAGATATCAACAGGTTTGTTAACTAATTCAGAAAGCTAGCCCACAGCCAGAGCAAGACTCTGCCTCTCTATGCAGTGACCTTAACTGGAGGCTAGCAGAATATAACCCACCAAGGCCTCGTGCATTCAAATCCACCCCCATGACCCAGTTTACATAACACTGGTTGAGCCAGTCATTTCCCAAGCCTCTACTTCCTCATCTCTAAAATGGTGACAGCGGCACCAATTCGGGTTGTCAAGCGTGTTGGGGACTGTGGACCACCAGTCCCTGAATTTCTTGTAAACAACTTGTTTTCCTCTGCTCTGAGCATGACACCCTGATGGCAGGCTGGTGGGGCTGCAGCTGAAAGATCCTAAGAGCTGGGGACATGGCCAGAGCCCTATATAAACTGCCCCTGAGCACAATAAAGTGGGCATTCTTGGCATTCTTGTCTCAAGGATGTCCTGGTGGTCCCGTCTGTCTGTCTTTGTGTGTTTTTAAATTTTTAGCCTCGTTCCCATAGCATGTAGCGAGTGGAGCTGAACGGAACCGGTGTAGTTTTACATCTGCGAATCACTTAGGATACAGAGGACACCAAATCTTTGTCCAATAAACCAATTGCACCCACAGTCTTAGGACCCCAAATCCTCAGACTGTAATTTTAGGGAAGATACAGGTGGCAGAAAGTTCAATAAATACTTTCGGAACACATGAACTATTCAAAAATAGAAAAATCAAGGTACCTGCAAAAACAATTGTAAATAGCCTCCCAGCTTTTTAATATCTTGTCTCAATTCATCTTCAAGCCTTGCTGAGCCAGTACCAGGTAGAAAATCATCCAGCCAGTGTTTGAACAAAACCACAAGCTGCTCGAAGGCACACGCAATCTGGATGGTGAGGGCCTGAGCTGCCCGGTCAGAAGAGAACACTTGGAAAGAAGAAGGAGAATTACTGCAAGGAAGGTCTCCAGATAAAAGAACCCACATACAGTCGCCATTAAAGCATCTAAACAGGGTCGAGAGATGTGGGCCAGATACACTGAATAATCGTCCCCACACGAATAACGGGATCATCATCTCGGGCGCTGGCAGCATCGGCGGAACTGCTTACAGTTATTCTGACTTTCTTCATCCTGTTCTTCATGGGCTTTGGAAATGGCAAGCAGTCCGTTATAAAGTTTGAGAAGATTACTCATCAGGCTATCTGCTATAGTTGTTCCTTCATCATAATTCTGTCCAAGAAAGTCTATTGACGAACCGATCAATTCTTTGCAAATTCCAGGAAGAAAGGGTTCTGATGAATTTGAGTAAATGGTGCTTGATTTTTCTATTAAACCTGCATCAACAGAGAGCAGTCAGTGTAAGCCCAGTTCTCGAGCACGGTACTTTCAGACAAACGCATGAATGCAGGCCTACTGAGGAATCGTTGGCCAGTAGTTCAAAGAAGCTATTCTTATTTCAGTGCATTCTTATTTGTATAAACCAAGATGAAAACGCAGGTCCAGGTAGGAACCAATTAACCTCTCACTAGAATGACCCAGGATTTGTAGCTCTTCACCCTTAATAGAAGTACCTAGAGAATCAAAATATCCTATGTACAGACTCACTTAAACCTTTCTGTTTTTATTTTTATGTGTCTGAGTTTTTGCCTGCATGTATGTCTGTGTACCATGTTCCTATCTAGCACTCATGGAAGACAGAAGAGATCACCAGGTCCTCCAGAACTGATGTTCCAGACAGTTGTGAGCTGCCATGTAGGTGCTGAGAATTGAACCCTGGTCCTCTGGAAGAGCAGCCATTGTCCTTGATTGGCTGAGTCATCTCTCCAGCCCCTCACTGAACTTTTCTATACTCGATAGCATTAATTTTCCTAACCCCTAAGGAAATTAACTCATAAACTAGAAAACCGAGCAACAATAAACTGGATAAAAAGAAATGCTGTGGAACCTGCAGTTTAGAAAGCTCTTCCCAGGGTACACTGAGGTCGGAACAGGCTAGAGCTAAGGGGCCATCTGCAGCTCACAGGGCACATTTCTGGGAGACGGGCTTGCAAAAACTACCGCTTTCTAAGTAGCGACAAAGCAGAAGTAAGTGGAAAGGTGAAAGAGCCCTCAGGCTCTCAGCAAGTAACCGTACAGTGGCGCCCATAACAGCGCATCATGATTCTCACTTAAAACGCAGTGTTTTCTGGTCTAGTCCACAGGGACTAGAAGTCGAATACTAAAAAAAAGGCAGAGGATAGGAATATTAAATGCCCAGAACAAAGATGAGAGCTTGACTCGGAAAGGAAGGCTCAAAAGCCCAACCTGAAGCTAACAGCTACAGACAGCTAACTATATATGTTCTCTAAGACTGATGGATTCTGTAGTTCAATGTGAATATTTTGGACCTGTAAAAATCTAGTTAAAATATACTATGGTCCTTGAGTTGAGAAGTTAGACGCTCCTTAGATTCCCAAAGCTAGAAAATGTCAGGCCCATTAGGCTCCTACTGAATGTACAAGGAACATCCCCTCTCTTTCCTGCTCTCCTCTGCTTCACTGAATAGCCCAGGCGGGCACTGAACTGTCACCAGGCGGCCACCTCTCTGCTGCAGCCTTCTGAGAACTCGCCAGGATGACGCTGTCTACCGCCATACCCAGCTCCATCTCTTTGGAAAACTTCAAACAAGCAAGGATCTCTTATCTGACTTTCCCTTAAAAACACTTTTATAAAATACCCGACTTTTACTACTGAACAAATAAGTTGCTACTGTATGT
>JAQHUG010000098.1:878884-905504 GCA_028555095.1 Dicrostonyx torquatus
TAAGCCCAAGGACCTGAGTTCAGTCACTGGAACCCACATGGCAGAAGGAGAGAATGGATTCCAGCAAGCTGTCCAGACTTCCTCATGCGCACAGTGGCAGGCACAGGTGCTACTCTTTCCCATAAATAAGTAAATAAATGCAGTAAAAGTGATTTTGCTCTTACTGGTTGTTTTCTCTGCCCATTTTCACCTTTACAGACCAGAAGGTCATGAATCTTCTCATTATAAACTTCAAAGAAGCTCATTTCAAGATGGTAGCTGACCTAGACAGAAAGAAACAAAGCATCCAATTTACTTTAAAATCCCTTGCATTTTTGCAAATCATATGCCTACTGTGGATACAGATCTAGGATACATGAAGGACTTTTATCACCAACATAAAAGATATAATTAAAAATCAGGCAAAGAACTTGAACAAACATTGCTCTAAAAACCATACACAAACGGCAAACGAGCACACGAAGAGAGGATTAACATCACTGTCAGCAGGGAAATGCCAATCAAAACCACAATGGGAAAGCACTTCATACCCATAAGGGTGGCCATAAACAACAGCAATAATAAACGGGGCTGGAGTAATGGCTCAGTGTGAAGAGCATTTGCTGTTCTTGCAGAGAACCTAGATTCAGCTCCCAGTGCCAACATGACATCTTACAACCACCCATAACTCTAACTATGGCGGACCTAATGCCCTCTCTGGCCTCTAAGGATAGCAGCAAATGCAGACAAACACTCATACACATAAAATAAAATAAAAAATGTAAATAAAGGAAACGGCAAGTATTGATGAAGATGTAAAGATACTGGAATCCTCTCTTCAATTGCTGGCAGAAATACAAAATGATAAACTCACTGTGGATAAAAAGTCCTCAAAGGTTAGGCACAAATTTAGCTCACAGGTCACATTTCTGCTCTTACACATCCAAAAGAATACAGAGTATTCAAATGAAAATTTGCATACCAGCGTTTATAGCAACACCACAGATATAAACAGGCTTTTGCATTATTATTCAGCCGTCAAAAGGGGTGAAGTACTGATTGATACTTGCTATAACACGAATTACCTCCAACAAATAATGCTAAATGAAAGAAAGCAGACAGACAGGCTATTCAGCATACCATTCCATTCATATAAAATCTTCAAAGCAGGCAAATTCAGCGAGACATAAGCAGATTAGTAACAGCCAGAGTTTGGAAGTAATAAATGGACATGACAATTTAATATGTTCAAAGTCTTCTTTGGGAGCAATGGGAAGCTCTGAGAACTGCATAGAGACTACATTAATTATTTATCACGGGGACCTGTGCGGTAGAGCATTGGGAAAGGATATTTGCTGCCTAGCCTGATGATCTGAGTTTGATCTTTGGGACCCACACAGTAGAAGAGAGAACAAACTCCCTACAAGCTGTCTTCTGACCTCTACGAGCACACTGTGACACATCTGCTCCCACAATAAATAAATGAATTTTTTTTTTTAATGCACCATTAGGGCTGGAGAGATGGCTCAGTGGTTTAGAGCACTTGACTACTCTTCCAGAGGTCCTGAGTTCAATTCCCAGCAACCACATGGTGGCTCACAACCATCTGTAATGGGATCAGATTCCTTCTGGTATATACATAAAGTACATGACAAATAATATACCACTATATTGGTCTACAAAGTGAGTTCCGGGATAGCCAAGGCTACACAAAGAGACCCTGTTTCAAAAAAAAAACAATAACCAAACCAAAACAACAAAGAAAAAAAAGAAGAAAAAAATGTAAACTAAAAAAAAAGAAAAAAACGCATCATTAAACTGTACACAAAGTGGTTAAAAATGTATTGTAAATTTTATCTTCCTAAAACAAGTTTCTGCATTTCTTCCAGTTAATGTCTAGATAAAATTCAATTTAAGCCTATAAGTATTTAAGTACCCACCTACCATGTGTATGGTGTTAGCTTGCTGCTAAGGATGGTAAGAAATGAAGTACAAGGCCTTCCCCAGAAAGGTTGCAGAGAAATTAAGATACTCTCCAATAGAAAATTAACAAAGTAATGGGAGAAAATCTTTGCCAGCCATACATCTGACAAAGAATTCATGTATAAAATATATATGGAGTTTAAAATACTAAGCCAAGGAAGTAAATAATCTGATTTTAAAAAAAGTGTATGGAGCTGAATAGGCGCTCTCAAGAGAAAGAATACAAATGCTCTTTCTCTTAAGTGCTCAACACCATTAGACATCAAAGAAAAGAAAAACACTAACCTGAGTTAGAATGGCTACTATTCAATACACAAAAGTAGCAAATGATGGCAAGGATGTGGAGAAACAGGACCCATTACTGTTGGCAAGGGATTATAGCCACTATGGAAACCAGTGTGGAGGTTTCTCAGAAAGCTAAAAATGTAGCCGAGTGGACGGTGGTAGTGCACGCCTTTAATTCCAGCACTCCGAGACAGAGGCAGGCAGAGCTCTTAGTTCAAGGTCAGCCTGGTCTAGTGAGTTCCAGGACGGCTGGGTGTGGCAGTACAACACTCAGGAGGCAGAGGCAAGTGGATCTCCAGAGAAAGTTCCAGGATAGCAAAAGGCTATATACTGAGAACCTGTCTCAAAAATAGAAGCTAAACATGAAACTGCCACCTGACCCAGCTGTACCACTCCTGGGCATATGTCCAGAAGACTGTACTCTACAGATAGCTGCATCCCATGTTCCCTGTGGCTCTACTTACAATACAAGGAAGTAGAATCAGGCTAGATGTCCATCAATACATGAATGGATAATGAAAATGTGGTAGATAAACACAGTGGAATTTAATTTAGCTATAAACATGAAATATGAAATTTGCAGGAAATATTATAATGAATGAGGTGACCCATTAAAAGGGAGGACAGTAGGACACTGGACATGAGAAATGGGGGTAGAGAAAACAGTTATGAACATGTCCAGGTCTAAGCATGAGAGGAGAGGAAAAAGGAGAAGAGGGAGAGGCAATTAAACTAAGGCAATATGAAAAGGCCATATGGAAATTCTCTGCTTTATGAGCTTATTAAAATTATAATCTAAAAAGTGAATGGGGGTATAGCCCATGGATGAATAATGTTCCTCCCAGAAGCCATGGGTTATTAAACAAAAGTCTTGAGGCCAGGTGTGAGATGCCTCCCGACAAGCCATTGGATGGGAAACTATCAACACCCCCAAAGCATACAGGCTCTTGCCACTGCTCTAAGCTTCCCACCAGAACTAGACGGCAAACCCTCACTGCTGAGGATTCCACACAGCTAGCTACACGGAGAAACCAGGTAGGATTGAATCAGAAACTCCCCCTATGGCTAGCATTCGCAGTGACAGACAGTGTTATGCAGACTGCTGATGAAGAAAACTCAACAAGTCTTTCTCAGCGTGAGCCTGGCGAGCTAAGTGATGACCTCCCAGACAAGCTGCACCCTCTGGTACAATAATGGCAAGACTGGTATGGGGTAATCAACGGATGGATTTGATGTCTGCTCCCAAGCAGAGAACTCAAGCCTGGGTCTATAAACTTAGTCAAGGGCCTATGCCTGGGGAGGTTATAGGTACTAGGGGTGAACCTTCTACTCTTGCTCCCTGAATAGTCATGTTGTCAAACTACCTTCTAAATAGTCATGTTTATACCTATGGATTAGTGCTGTGCCCGGACTTCACCAAAGAAACTCCTTACTGCAGTGGACAACGATTAATACAGAAACTCATAACTATCCAGAACACTGAGAATAAGAGATGGTGAAGTGCTTGGCCCTGAGCGGGATGGGTACATCACCATCCCTTCCTAGGCTCAGGAAATATATGGAGCACAGTATGTGGGTGCACGGAAAGAATTTAAGAGCCAGGGGATAAGCAGCGAAAAGGGTTGTCTGCTAAACTTGGCAAAGCTACTGCTACGGCAGTGTAGTGACTATTAACTGACTACAGCTGTGGTTACCTGCAAGCGACCTACACAAGATTGGGCCCACGTGCTGTATCTCTAAATAGACGTGAGATTTTTCAGCATAAAGGTGCAACACGGCACCAGAGTGAGACAAAGCAGAGCACACGTGGTGTCACAGGAGAAGAGCAAAGAATGTTCAGACCCAGAACAGATATGTGGGAAATACCACATGACCCAAATTATTTACAAATGCCATGACACAGGTGTGGGGGAGCCAACAAACACATATTATTAATGTCAATTTTATATTAAATAGTATATTCTTACGGGAGTCCCAGAGGACTCAGAGAAGCAAATGTGGTGGAAATGAGCTGGGGCACATTATGAAGACACTTGCTCCACCCTCCTCTTCCCTTCAGGCTCCTGCATCTGTCGTCATGCTGCCTAGACCACCTTCTGCTCCTAAAGTCCACATACTTTCCCGCTACCATCATGAACAATTGACTGCAGTGCTGACAAACCCACAGCCACTTAGTGGGGCTCGGGATGGGTCAGGCCCTTATGGGCCAACTCACAGCAAACCTCTAAGGAAAGTATCAGGTGAAGCATTCAAGTGAGGAATTTTGAATTAAAACTCTTTCACTGCTGGGCAGTGGTGGTGCACACCTTTAATCCCAGCACTCGGAGGCAGAGGCATGTGGAACTCTGAGTTTGAGGCCAGCTTTAATCCCAGCACTAGGGAGGTAGAGACAGAGAGATCTCTAGGAGTTCAAAGCCAGCCTGGTCTACGTAGCAAGTTCCAGGCCAGCCAAGGTTTTATAATGAGACATTGTCTCAAAAACTTAACTAAACTGGCTCAGCAATTAAAGTGCTTACTGGACAAGCAAGAGAATCAGAATTTGGATCCCCAAACCCATGTAAATGCTGGGTGGGCATGGTGGTCCATCTATAATTCCAGCCTGGAACAAGTCAGCTAGCAAGAGTAGCTGTAACAGCAAGCTCTGGGTTTGATTAAGAGACCCCGAATCAGGCTGGAGAGATGGCTCAGCAGTTAAGAGCACTAGCTGCTCTTCCAGAGGACCTGGGTTCACTTCCTAGCACCCACAAGACAGTTCACAAGTGTCTAACTCCAGTTGCAGGGGATCAGACACCTACATATAGACATACATGCAGACAAAACACCAGTGCACATTAAACAAAAAAACAAATAAATCATTGAGAAAGAGAGACCCTAAATCAAAGGATAATGTGGCATAAGGATCAGTGAAGATTGCGAGCATCAACTTTGGGCCTTCACACAGACACACATGTATACATGATGCACCCTTACACATATGTATGTATATATGTGTATACATACACAAATATATACATGTGTGTATGTATATATGAATACATGCACACATGTATACACCCACCCACACAAACACATGAAAAGTGAAAAGTAAGATTCCTTAAAAAAGAATAATTAGGAATTCGTTATTTCCCTGTTTAAAACCTTTCCATGGCCTAGATGTCTGGAAGCTTGGTTTATGAAGTCTATTTATGACTCTCTAGTTTCATCTCTTGCCACCCTCCACCCTCAAATTCCACTCAAACCGAAGTAAATAATGTAGAAATTCTCAAAGGCTCCCTATTTTCTCCTCCTTCTCATCTTTGTGCCTGCTCTTCCTCTGCTTGGAATGCCTTTCCTGCTTTTCTTTCCCAAGCCAGTAAATAGCATATGTCCTTCAAAAGCAGGCACAGTTGCTCCTCCTGCTAAGAAAACTTGTCTCCAGTTCACTCACGTTCCTGTTTGCTGGCCCTTGAATTTATCCCCCAGAAGCTCATACTTTGTGGAACAACCAAATAACCCAAATTCTCATGTGCACGCTATTTGGAGGCAATTAGGGCAGGTAAGGTCCTCAGGGTAAGCCCCTATGATAGGATTGATGGCTACAAGACCCAAGCCTACACACCCTCTGTCATGTTATGATGTAAGAAAGTCCACACCATGACAGCGTCTTGATGTTGGGCTCCCAGATTCCAGCACTGTGAGAAACTTTATTTTTACAAATTTACCTTTGCTATTGTGTTATAATATAACAGAAAAAGGACTAATACAATGTAACAACACAGTGCTTGCTTTAATAGATTTAGCATGTAATTGATTATATACTTGGCTGTTCACTGGGCCACCTCTTCTTCTCTTTCTCCTGACTATAGAGACCCTATGTCTCCAAATCTAGTATAACAGTTTCCCTTATGCAAGTTAGAAACTAGAAATTCTCAGGCTGCCCTCCAGAGCAACTGATATGGAATCTCCAGGAGAGACTTATAAGACACATACACCTGCTCCCATCAGATCCCTGATAAGTCTCATGATCAATTGACTTTGACAAAAAGCTAGTCCACTAGATTAGCAAGCAATGGCAGGTGCTCAGCAGATCCCTCCTGAAGGCAAAATGAGTAAGTAAAATGAGAAGCCAGAAGACTACTTAGTTGTAGTGTGGCTAGCAAGGCCTGGCTTTTAAGGCTGAGTCTGGTTCCTAGCTGGCTTCACTACCCTTTGTTTTAAGTTGTCCAAGCGTTGTCTACTGTGTTCAGCTAAGTCTGTGCACCTACCTGACTACAGAGACATACATGGGCACGTAACTGCCACCCTGTAAGCCGCTACGCAGCACAAAAGGAGAGAAGGAAGGAAAGGAGCCGGGCATGGTGCGCACACCGGGAGTCCCAGCACTCAGGAGGCGAGGGCAGCACGAGCTACAGCAAAGGGCGGAGAAGAGAGATGCCAGAGATTAACCCTCTACCACTGCCCACCAGGAAGAACTTTTTCTGCATTTGGGACCTCCTTTCCCCTTCCTCTCCATACTACACCAAAGAGGGGTGATCTGGAGCCAAGAACACCATCTTTAAGACCGTGTGATAGGTCTCAGTGGTTACAATTGTGATTTGAATTTGTGCATACCTCCGAGGTTTGTTTTTTGGCTACTTGAGCAAAAAGATCTTCACAAAATCTTGGAATTATTCCTGGTTCTTCATTAAGTCCCATCATCCTAGAAACACATTATGAACAAGAAGAAAGTGACACTGATTAGTTTTGGAAATCCTAAAAAAAAAAAAAATTCTTTTAGGAGAAATGGTCTGGAAAGGGAACAGAGAACACACAATTCCACTGCTAACACCTAAGAATCTAGGCTCTGGAGCCAAATCAGCCCCATTTAAATCCTACTTCTCTTCAAGTCAGGGTCTCATGTGTCCCAGCTAGCCTCAAAATCACTACGTAGCCTTGAATTTCTTTTGTTGGGAGGAGTGGGGGTGGATCGAGAATTGAACCTAGATTCTCACGTGTTCTGGGCAAAGGCTCTACCTAAGCTACAGTCCCAGGCAGGTCTTGAACTTCTGACTCTCCTGCCTCCACTCCCCACATTCTCAGATTACAGGTGTGAGCCAGCAGACCCAGTTTATATACTACTGAGTTAGCCCCATGACCTCACATAAGGTACTTAACCCCATAAAACCTCAATTCAGCCTTTAAAATGGGAATGTTGGGAATGGAAAGGGTTACTGCAAGACAGTACAAGCAAAGACTGTCATTGATGTCAATTAAAATTCTGACTGTTCCCTTCAGGACAGGAAATATTGTCATAGCTACCATTCACAGGATGCTCTACTTTTAATACTGTTTTAAGATTTTGAGTTGACAGAGTAATTGTACACATTTATAGGATACAGTGGTATATTTAAATACCTAAATAAAACGTAGAATGGGAAGGGCAGAGTAATTGGTAAGGCATAAAACTTCAGTATTTATCATTTTATCATACTGAAACTAATCAAAATTTCTGAGCATTTTTTGAGATATACAATTTATTGTCAGCAACTCCAATTACCATAGTTACCCTACTGCATTATGTCGTATATCCACACATATACGACACACATGTGCTCCTGCGTGTCTTGTCCTTCCTTCTGAGCATCTGTCTTTAACTCTCCTGCTTAAAGTCTATATTAAAGTATCCTTAATAGGGCTGGAGAGATGGCTCAGAGGGTAAGAGAACTGACTGCTGTTCTGGAGGTCCTGAGTTCAATTCTCAGCAACCACATGATGGCTCACACCCATTGTAATGAGATCTGAGATCTGGTGCCCAGAACACTATATACATAATAAATAAATTAAAAAAAAATCCTTAATAAAAAATAAAACCAGGTACTTATGTATGGCCACAATTTCTTGTCAGGTTTTTAACTAGGAACTTCACAGTTGCACATACAGGTTAATACAAGAAAGATGGAAGTTTTTGATCTGCCAAACATGAGAGACTAAGATGCCTTACTATCAATTCTCATAGTACACACACACACACACACACACACACACAAAATCCTCTTTGAATTTCAGTTTATAAAAGAAAAGTAAGTTAGGGCTGGAGAGATGGCTCAGTGGTTAAGAGCACTAGCTGTTCTTCCAGAGGACCGGAGTTCAATTCCCAGAACCAACATGGTGGCTCACAACCATTAATAACTTCAGTTCCAGGGAATCTGACACCCTCTTCTGGCCTCCTCAGGTACCTGGTATGCATGCGGTATACAGACACGCATGCAGGCAAAACACCCATAACATAAAAAAGAAAATTTTAAAAAATCACCTACGTTATAGCAAAACAGAGGCAATTATATTTACAAGGTAAATTACCTCACGTGTAAAGTAAAGCCCAGAGATTCAAGTGTCTGCCTAAGGATACAGATCCAGTCTAGAATAACGGATGAGACTTGAGCCCAAATCTGTACAATGTCAAAACTATAATCTTCGGCAGGCAAGATGGCTCAACAGGCAAAAAGGCACTTGGCAGGCAAGCCTGATGGCCTGAGATCAATTCCCAGAACCTATACAAAGGCAGAAGAACCAACTGCACAAAGCTGGCCTCTGACCTCTGCAAATACGCCGTGGCACGTGCACCCGTGCACAAACATTATATGCATACATACTATAAATTTTATTAATGTAATTTAAAAAAACTGCATTCTTTCTACAACCAGGATGCTCCTAAAAAAAGAAAATGTAAGCCTTTTTCAATAGTTGCATGATCAATATCACTTACGTATAGGACTTCCCAGAGCCAGTCTGGCCATAAGCAAAGAGACAGGTATTATAGCCTTCGAAAGCTCTCTGGAGGAGCGGCGCTGCCAGCGTCTCGTACACGGTTGTCTGGCTAGCATAGCCAGGGTGACACTCATCAAAAGACCAAAACGAAACATCGTAGACAAAACTATAAACTTGTTTCATATCGGGATGCTCCACGGTTAGTTCTTCCCCATTCCTGAAGACAACCTGGGATGCTTTCTCCATCTTCTCTCTTTGAAAAGAAGCACACAGAGCAAAGTAGCTGTCATAATTATGAATACCATCTTCACAGAACACAAGAAAGGCCCCTCGAAGCTTAAGGTCATCACGCCTTCAGAGAGAGAGACAATTCTTTAGCTTTCCGTAAAACGTCAAGAAGTCAAGGTCAGTGGGTTCCAAACTGTGTGCTGTCTCTTGAGTGCAGCTACTCGAGGGGAAACGGAATTTCAAACTCCTTGGTCAGCAAACAAATTTTTAAAGTTTCCTATGGAAAAATTATAAAACGTTCCTATCCTATGTATATGTTTCAATTCAAATCAAGAAATGCCTTTTTATATTACAAAAAAAGGATGAGAGAAAAAACTACATAGAGCTGGCGTAAAATCTGAATACAATTTCAATGAACCTGGAGTAACACAAATTTAAATATGAAGAGTCTTCTGGCTGTCACTGTTACCATACAATGGTCCTTCCTTATGTGAGATTCCCTCATTCACCATCCTTCTATTCCAGACTTACAAAATCTCCACTCAGTAGAAAAACACCATCACTGGTCCAGATGTCACTCCTTTCCCCAAGGATCTACTTCCACATCTCGTTCATCCTCCAAACCATCTGTCTCATCAGTCTGACGAGAGCCACTCCACCCCATCCCCAGCTCTCAGAGCTTCTCTGATGAGCCTGGAGCCAGGCACTTGGTCCATTATTCCCAGGTTCTCCCAGTTGTAGTCATCCCTCGTGAGGTTGGTCCCCCAGCTCTCTTTCTGCTGCCCCTCTTCCTTTCACAGCTCTGAAGCTTTCATTAGCTTCTTCACTTTCTCAGATCTACTCACCAGCACTCCCTTCCCATTATCGCCACCCCATTTTTGATAAAAATCCTTTGCAGAACTTATGACCTTACCTCTATCTGCTGAGTCTTTCAGTTCAAACTCTGAGTTCCTTCACTGAAACAGCATCACCCCTCCTCGGTCACTTAGATACAGGTCACACTAACGACTGATCCTGGGACAAGTTTACTGGCTTCCCTTAGAATATTTAAAAAGCCTTGAATTTAGGGCTCCACCTGTGAGTGCTAGGATTAAAGGCATGGCCACCAGACCCAGCTGACTTTTTAGTATCACTAATCTGTGATTATTCCAACCACAATCACCTTCAGGGAAATACTCCATGCCGTTAGAATCAAGTGTGCCAAGCCTCTGCGGTTTTCACCACTACGTACCAAACGCAGGTGATGCTGTTGACACCACCATTCTGGACATTTTGGGGAACTCCTCTCTGGCAAAGCTATGAGCTGGCATAGCTCTTTTTAAAGGAAAGGTAGACATTCCCAAGCACCACAAATCATGAATTTGAAAGGAGACTGCATTAGAGAAGCCAATGACTCACTCAGCAACAACCCCTTAGGACCAGGCCTCACTCTGTAGCCTTGGCTAGCCTGGAACTTGCCCTGTAAACCAGGAAGATTTTGAATCCCAAGATCCACCTGCCTCCACCTTCCAAATGATCGGATTAAAGGAATACAAAATTATGCCTGGATCCGTTTCTGAAAGCAATACATCTAGAAGCACGGATACAAAATAGATTTTAATTTTTGTAGTCTATTATAAAAATAAGCAATATACTACAATTAAGCCTAAACATTGATGGGCTAGAGATGTGGCTCAGTGGTAGAGCACCTACCTAGCGTACACGAGGCCTTGGGTTCAACAGCACCGCTGGAAAATGCCAACAACTTTAAAGACACATGACTACTACCCTGGCTTTCTACAGCAGAGCACAATTAAGGACACGTCACAGCGTAGGACTGACTTACGTACCGTTTGCTGAAAGGCCTCACCCGCACTGCCACCGTCACTTGGCTGTTTTCTACTCTGAAGGGGTCTGCTTCTGTGAAGGTATTCTGAACTGCAGATTTTTCTTCTGGAGGGAGTGTGCTTTCATGGGATCGTTCCCTTTTATTTGCCAGAAGAGAACTTTTGGGCCTGGGTTTAACCTGAGGGCTTGCCATCCTGGTTTTCAGGGTTGATACAGCTGGGCTTCTAGGTGGAGGCAGGTCATGCCTTGGTGCCAGTCTGTGTTCTGGAACGCATTTCCCTGGGGTCCTTGTTTCTAAGCTCCCAAATTTATTGACATTTTTTGCAATGTCCTTCGCAGTATTTCCGTGGTGTGAGTCTCCTGCTCCTGACACTTGGACATCCAGCTTGCTCGCCACCACCACCGGTTTCCCTGCTAGGTGACCGGATCTCACAACACCAGCTTGACACTGGGAACCCCCAGGCGCTCTACCATTTGAGTTCTTAACTGCCCCCCTTTCATTTACTGAACTGAGGGCAGGAAATGCGTCTTTGCGTTTTTCACCAGCCATCACTCCAGTGTCATTTGAGTCTTCCCCGGAACCTACAGACGACACAGCACGCGTGTTGTTACTTACAAGCTCTGCTTTTCTCCTAGTGGCCTGTGAAGTGCAGCTGCTTTCCGTGTCACCTCCCACCATGTATGTCGTCTCCATCTTTCCCACAAAACCTGTGTTCGCGTGACGACGTTGTAGCCTAAGACTTGTATCTGCTGTTCCTCTAGTAGTGTCTCCCAACTCACTACCAAGTAAAGACGATTCTTTGTTCCAAGCAGCCCTTCGCTGAAGGGTCAGTCTACTGGAGTCAGGGGTAACGGGCATCTCACTTGTTTTTTTACAGGCGGAGATAACGTAAGTGCTATTTATGTCTCTGGGTTTGCTTCCAGCACTCAACAGTGGGTCACGATTTTCACACTCTGACATGTTTGACTTCAAGTGCACTTTAAGTCGGCTGCTATGGGTGAGGCCAATTGGCAAGGAGGTCTTCTGACAGCCGTCCAGACCATCACTGTTGTGTCTATTACTCCAAGTATGGACTGACATCTTGGCAGCAAGTTATTCTAAAAAGGAAGTGAAGAGTCTAAGTTCTTTAGACGCTTGTTTGATCACTGGGCATTTTGTAGTTTTAAGTTTCCAAAAATATCTGATCAACTACAAAAAAGAAAAAAAAAACGGTTACTACAAACTTTGCAAATAGAGCGGTTCTCCCACTCTAGAAGCGAATTCTCAGAGGCACGCATTGGACTAAATCACAGCCTCTACCTCCCGTTTCCCCTCCACGCAGCTTCGGACAATCTCCGCCCTCAAAAAGCTTTCACTCATGACTCAACAAATATTTACTGATGGTTCCATTCTATGCCAGGCACCCACAGATGCTGCAAACTTCAAAGATAAGATCTTCCAGCCTTATTCCCATCAGCTAGTAGGTGCTCACAGGTGACTTATCTCAAGGCAAAAGAGTCAAGTGGTGTAAGAACACCCAGTGTGTATGGAAGCGTGCTTCAAGTATTCCCAGCTTGGAATCATAGCATCGAATCAGAGTCTGTGGCAAAGAAGGATTCTGAATACTTGTTAATGTATGTTAAATACAGAAATGCCAACAAAGGAGAAAAACATGACGTCAGGAGGTAGGCTTCTCAAAGAAGTATCACAGGCACTACAGACTATAAAAGCATGCATGCATGGTCAGGTGTGACGGCCTGGGGCTCTCATTCCAGCCTCAGGGAGGCCAGCTTGACCACGTAAATGCCCACGTCATCATTCACATGCCCACCACATAAATGACCTTGTCATCGGTGCCACTCCCCCTCAGATTAGACACATGGACTGTCTTTTATTCACTATACAACAAACTAGGCAGACATGTCCATCAATATAGGTAAAGATAGGCCAACGATATCTATCAGACACTATTTAAAACAGAGCAGTGGGCAAGCACACTGCCGGCTGCTAGCTGGCTCTTCAACATGCTCCTTAAATGGATGTAAACAAAGTCTTTAAAACTGAATTCCCGAGTCTACCTTATAAAATGACACCGATTCAAGCTATTTCAGACATTATTGCAAATCACGGTACAAATTACCAGAAGCTCATTTTAAAACGTCTTTTAAGGTTTGACAGAAGAGACATCCTTAGCAACAAAAAAGGAGAGTCCGACTATTAAGAATCTACTGCTAAACTTTCAATGGAAAATATAGAACCTGCCCGTTATGAGGTGAAATTAAGGACAATAGATCCCTGCGTCTTAGAAATCCCACTCCAACTAAAAGCTATTTGCTCTTTGCACAAATCAACATGGTTTCTGTTTGCGGGGTTTCGCCATCAGACTTCGAAGAGGACTGGAAGGAAGATAAGAAAAGTCAGACATGACCACAGGCCGAGGCTCTCACAATAGGCTGTGACAGTGTACCTGGACACCACAGAGTCCGCCGCTGCACGTTCCGCGGCGCTGCCCTTGGCTTCCGGATGGACAGCGGAGCGCCCCTCGCCAGAGACCCTCGGACAGAAGGGGACCGAGCCTCGCCCACCGCGCACCCCCGCCCGCTGGGTGAGCAGCCGCAGCGCTCTGAGCCCACTGTCCCGCTGGGAGAGCAACCGCAGGGCTCTCAGCCAGGAGCCTCCCTTCTCTCCCTAGACCCTGAGCACTCACAAATTCCCGGAGCAGTCTCCCGCGGCGGCAGCGATTTGAATGCGCGCCTCGCCTCCTGATTGGCTGCTGGACGCGCGTCAAGGGCCGCGCCTTCGCTCCTCCCCACCCCCGGAAGCGCAGCTTCTACCGGGAAACAGGCTCCGCCCTCGTCTCCTAGGCGACTACCCGCGCCTCCCCCCAGACTTAGCCCGACAGTGGAGTTTAGAGTTTGAAGCTGGGACCTGAAGGGTTTAAAGAAGAAACTATGGTCTTTATAGTCTTTCCTAGAAACTTATTGTGAATGACCATGTACCCACTCCTTAATTATAATAGCACTTCTAGTATTTCATACGCAAGTAGTTGAATGATGACATGAACTAAGGGTCTTAGATGAGTTTAAAATATTTAATCCTGAAAATCTTATGAAGTATTAACATTATCCCAGTCTGTAGATAAGAAAACGAGGTTTGGTGCTTATAAACTTGTGAATGATCTGATCACTAGCTTTTGGCGTGGCTGAAATTCCAAAACTGTTGCAGTAGAGGTTACAATAACTTTTGTTTGTTTGTTTTTATTTATTTTATTTTTTTTTTTTCGAGACAGGGTTTCTCTGTAGCTTTGGAGCCTGTCCTGGAACTCGCTCTGCAGGCTGGCCTCAAACTCACAGAGATTCGCCCATCCGCCTCCCAGGTGCTGGGATTAAAGGCAGGCGCCACCACTGCCCGGTTTACAATAACATTTTTAAATCTGAAAAAAGGTGATCCCTAAAATATCCAGCTCAATAGAATGATTCTAGTCAAATATGTATACCAAAATAACAGTATGGAGATAATGGAAATGTATTCAATAAGACAGGAAAGGAAGCCAGATGTAGCTTCAACTATATGAAATACTGCATGAAAAAGTAGTCATTTTTTCTAATATTTTTACTTGTTCTTTGACAATTTCTATTTTAAATATGTGGGTGTTCTGCCTGTATGTATGTCTGTGCACTGTGTGTGTTCCCAGTGTCCACAGAAACCAGAGCTTTGGTTCCCCTGAACCTGGAGTCAAGGACAGTTGTGAGCTGCTGTGTGGGTGCTGGGAATTGAACCCAAGTCCTCTAGAATAACAAGCAACAAGGGCTCTTAACCACCAAGTCATCGCTCCAGCCCTCATTCTTAAATTCCTAAAAATCTTAAACTCTACTTACAGGGAAACTTGCCAAACAAAATACAGTGTTTATCATCTCTACTGAGAAAACGTTTATTTAGTTAGTATCAGGAGAATGCAACAGGAGGAAAGACTAATAAACTCAATACACAGAATTTAAAATCAACTATAACTCAAAACAGAAAAGTAAGTGAAAGATAACTAGGGAAATATGACAGATAAGTAAAAATATCTTTCAACTTATGATGATAATAACTTTATAATAGACTATAGCCTGGGTAAAGATGCTTCATACAAAAAAGTTAATATACATACAGAAATAATTTATATAAAACAAAATGTAAACACTGCAGACATTAAAAAATAGCTATGTATAAAAAGAATTCTTAAATTTTAGGGCTGGTAATTTTATACAAAAATTCATAGTCTAAATTTCTGGTCATATGGCATGTTTCTTGAGGTCAGAGGCCATGTCTATTCAGTGTTTCTCTGGGGCCTGATAATAAGTGCTCAGTAAATATTTGTCAAATAACAAACCGTTCTAGGTCTATAAACACAATACAGATACGTCCAGACCTAGTAACGGTATGCAAGAAATCTATTCTGAGGAAGAGTTCGCATGAAGAGTTCTCATTTCTATTAGATCCAAACTTGAGAAAGTCCAATTGACCAGTCATAGTAGGACACTTTGAACACTTGAAAAATAACAAATTGAATTATAGTTATTGTGTCCATTTAAGCTCAATAGTAACTGAGTTGGGTATGGTGGTTCCCGCCTAGAACCCCAGGACTTAGAAGACAGAGGCAGAACTGCTGCAATTTTGAGGCCCGCATGGGCTACAAAGTGAATTTTGGGGTAGTTTGAGCTATAATAAGACATTGTCTCATAGAAGAAAAAATCCTACAAAGTTACACAGTGTTTAAAAATTAAACAGGGGCAGGCAATAATTAGTGCAAGCCATAATGTGTGTGTTCCACCAGACTGCAAGCACAAAATGAAGTGGGGCCTTATGGCCCAGGAAACGTTCATAAGACTGTCACAGAACACCAGTCACACTTCCATTATTCTCCCTTTCTGTTCAAAATTCATGATCTCATTCCACGGGATGATGTCCCACAGAATCCGGGGTCAGCTGGAGTCACCTTTCGATTAGACAAGGCAGATTCTTGTGGTCACTTCACCGAGCCAGCACCTTCCCATGCAAACCTGTCCAAAGTGGACTGGCAGGGGAAGTCACTCGGCCTCTGGGTGACTCCGGCTCTTCATCTGGAAGCATCAGATGAGAAAGCTGCCCGTCCTGAAGAGGATGAAGTTAGTTAATTCACGCTTAACATAGAGCCTGGTGTAGGATTAATGTCACCAAATGGTAGCTCTTGAATTGTACAGCCTTAAGGTCACTCTCGACGATGCTAAGCAGCCATATTCAGGGCCAGTGTGCATTTTGGAGCTTTCTATTAATAATGACATATTTTATGAAAGATGAGGATTATGATTTTAAGCCCTAGATATAAACAATGAGAAAAATCTAAGCGCTTTTATAATGGACTCATTGTGGTCTGTTAAAAGAGAACAAGAAAATGCTGTTGGGGCTGGGCGTTCCTCATCCATTTTGCTCATGTGTAATTAAATTGTTAAGAAGCACAGGCCATGTGCACTTTGCTTTGAAGAGGGACAAAAAGAAATCTCACTGAAGAAGAGTTGGCAGGTACAAGATAGGTAGGGTAAACCAGTTGAAACTTCCCAACTCATTTCAAGCCTCCGTTCTTGGAGCAGTAGTTGGCCTCCCTTCTGACTCAGGGGTATGGCACCTTTTCCAACATTTGAAAGCCTCTGGCGGGACAACTTTGTTGTTACCAGCAGAGCAACTGTTTACACTGATGTGGGATTCCCCTCTTTATGCTGTGAATACCATTGATTAATAAAGAAGCTGCTTTGGGCCTGTTGATAGCACAGAACTTAGGTAGGCGGGGAAGACTAAACTGAATGCTGGGGAAAAGGAGGTGGAGTCAGGGAGAAGCCATGGAGCCACCACTGGAGACAGAGTGTTGAAACTTTGCTGGTAGGCCATGGCCTCGTGGTGATACATAGATTACTAGAAATGGGTTAAATTAAGATGTAAGAGTTAGCCAATAAGAAGTTAGAGCTAATGGGCCAACCAGTGTTTTAATTAATACAGCTTCTGTGTGATTATTTCAGTTCTGGTCAGCCCGAACGAACAAGCAGCCCCCTCCAACATACACAGTACTATATTTTCAAGTTTGACTCATTCAATAATGCAGCTTAGGGAGACAGAGACAGAAGAGAGGTGGCCCACTGTCATCGGTTTAGTTCTCTTACCCTCGGGAGTGGCAGAAGTGTCAGCTGCTGCTGCTTCTATTACTATTTACTGTTTATTTCATAAGCACAGACTTAATTCAGAAGCCCAGCTAGACTGGGAGGGGAATAAGGAAAACCCAAAGGGCCGCAGGAAGAGCACAAAGGTTAGGGTACAGCGAGCTGGTGGTGAGGGTGCCCCCTGAGGTACTGCTACGAGGAATGGTCTGGTAGCCAAGGAAAACACAAAGTAGATGTATTAGAGCCACCATTGCCAGAGGGGTCTTCCTCTTGGGCCTAAATTGCCACATGGCCACATGTTCGTGCCGTTTTCATCTTCCCCTCTCCCACAGGCCTGCTTGCCATCTGAAAGCTGGGAACTGAAAGTGTTCAGTTCAGCGTTTGTGCTGGACAAGATGTAAGGGCCTGTCTGTGTGCTTCAGGATTTGCTGCCAGTGCTTCTGTGGCCCACAGAGCCACCACCCTTGCACACAAAGCCTGGAGCGATCCTGTGAAAATGGAACATTTATAACTTAGTTCTTTCTCATCAGCACTCACCACGGGAGTTTCTGTTATTTTTGGTACCTAGTCTGCCCACGGCTCAAGAGTTGCTGTCAGCAGTCAATGTCTGAGATCTAAGTGGGCTGGTGTGCAAACAGCAGGCAGCAGGCACCTTCAGACAGCAGTGGCATATTTTTTATGTTCATAGTCTTTATATATGCACTTATCTACCTCAAATATTATATGTATCAAATGATATATTTATGATATTCCTTGGAACTTATGCTTCTTCTGTCTCAATCTCTTGAGTTCTAAGATTCTAGATGTGCATCATTAGACCTCAAATTAGTAGATAATACATCAGTGAAAATCAATGATTGCTAGAAAAAAATCAAATGATAAGAATGCATGAAATATTTTTTAAAAATAGGCTTTCCTGAATATAAACATAATTAGCTACATTTTGGCTGTATACAATTAATTCTCAGATATTTATGAGAATTAAGCTAGAATGTGTATGAAAGTGAATAATGTATGTAAACTTTAGCACACTGCATGGAGCATAAGAACCCTATCAATGACAAGTAAATCAACCACTCATATATTCAGGAACCAAGATAACTCTAATATGTTTTCCTTAGCTTCCTCTCCCAGAGGCAAAGCAGCCTTCATTTAAGTCCTTCTCTACTTCTCCCCGTAGAGAAACAGGTACCCTGCTACTTCGGCCATCCTGTACCTACACCTTGCCTTCTCCATCTCCCCAAGGACCTCCCACATCAGTTTCCCCATCTTTCCTCCATCTCTGACATATTTTTCCTCTGAAAAACGTAAGATGCTTTCCAGCTGCTCCAGCTGTATCTTATTTCATCACCTAATGACCAGGCTTTTCCTGGTCATCTAGAGGTTTTGGGGTACTTCGGATTCTTGTGGGGGAGGCTTGGCCAGGACTCTTAGACTAGGCAGATGAAAGGGGTTCAATCCAGACAAGAGAACACAAGCCAAGGTTCTAAAGAGAACACTGAGAAATGAAGCCTGTTGTTAAGACCGAAGAGGCAAGCAGAGGACAGACACTGGGCCCCAAGCAATCAGGATCCCAGTAAACAAAAGCACCGAGCTAACGGAGAAGAACAGAGGTGTAAATGGGTACAAATCTGGGACCCTGTGCAGGAACACCAAGATGCTATTCACAGCTGCCATTCTGGGTGCTGACCTTGAGGTATGTATTTAGTTAAAGGACGTGCTAGGGGCAAGCAAGGGCACTGCTCTCTACAAGTTTCTGGAAAGCCTTCTCTGACCATGTTCCATCAGTTCAGGGCCAGGTAACTTCTACCCAGTCTACTCCGACCTGATCCTGTTGTGAGAGGGAAGAACCCGCGCGGGCTTCTCAACTGAAGGTGCGCCTTTACCGCCTTTGCCAGCATCTCCAGCAGCTGGACTGCCAGCTCTGTCAAAGCTCCCTCTGTGACTTGATCCCTGTGACATCTAGTGCTTTCCTCTGTTGTTTCTAAAGCATAATCATCGGGTCTATGGAGCCCCTACGCCTCCACCCAGGGCTCATGGCGTCACTCTCCTCAAATGAACTGCAGGACTTGGGGACCAGAGAGGAAGACAGCTTTGAAGTTGGTTCCTTTATTTTCTAGAAGAATTAAGTAGAAACTGTGTAGCTATCCATTTGGATTTGAGGACAGAATGGCTGGAGAAAGGCCACACCCTAGGGATGAAAGGGTAGTGAAGGAGCCTAGATCTTCCGTGACAGGAAATCTGTGTCAAATCCTGAACAACCTGTTCCCTGACCTTTGAAAAACATAAAGCAAGCGTCTGATTTTAAAAGACTTTTATGCAAGTTTTCTTTGAATGCACACATGTATATGTATGTTTCTCAAACTAATACAAATTCCACTATTTACAAAATTACTATAACTCGACAGGCCCATGATTGCCCCTCCATCATTCCCCTGCATCCGCCCAGCTTGCACTTTGTTTTCAGCCATTTGGAAGTGGCCCATCGTCTGCGTGTGCTTCTCGGTGCCCAGGTAGCTGACAGGAGGCAGATACACTTGCCCTGCTTCTTCCCTCCCCGTCAAGACTCCCGTTCAGGCAATTTCTCAAACAGGCTTTATAGAAAAGCTGCATGAACTGGGCTGACAACAGATGAACTCTTAACCTGAGCAAAACCTCTCCAAAGACAGGCATGGTTGCGCACTCCTGCAATCCAGAACTCCAGAAAGAGATGCAGGAGGTCGCTGTAAAACTCAAGGCCAGCCTGGTCGAGGTCTACCCTGACTCAGCAAGTGGACACAACAAAAATTTGCACAGTAACCCCCCCATAAAAGGAAGTAATTTTTAAAAACTTCACTAGATGGCGCCAAACTGAAAGAAACCACGCAGAGCCTGGCTATGAAGCCATACACAAGCCTAGATTAATTCACCTCCATTAATAGTCTTTTGAGACTGTAAATAATTATTCTACAGATGCAAGAGGCTGAGTTTCCACACAAATATCTCACTTTGTACCTTATGCCTATTAACGAGGACGCCAGGGTCACTGTCAGTGCTCCTCATCCCTCCTTGGAACAAATGTTTCCATAGACTTTCTGGATCTCAGGTTCCTTTGACTAAAAGAGTCGAATCTAGACAGGTGAAGAAGCTGTGTTCAAGCTGTTAGATTTTGTATTTGATGACGGTGTGGCAGCTTTGGACTGTTTGCTGTCACATGCTTGTCCTTTATGATCTGCTCTGCTGGATAAAGGCTTTGTTTTGTTTTTATTTTCTAAGACGGGGCCTTACCCTGTAGCCTAAGCTGGTCAGAACTTGTGGCAATTCTCCTGTCTCAGCTTCCCAACTGTTAGAAAAACAAGCATGCACTACCACTCCCACTCTAATGAGATCTTTGTGAGCTCTTAATGAAGCAATCTAAGTCGTTTAGCAGGACTGCCTGTCACTTTAAAAGGATCAACTGTGTCAAACAGTAATCCTTTTCAATACATAAAAAAAAGATCTCAGGGATCAGGAAATGTTACAGAACTCTCTTTTGCTCTTTGAGCCATGATATCTCTCTCTCTCTCTCTCTCTCTCTCTCTCTCTCTCTCTCACACACACACACACACACACACAGACATACACAGACATACACACACATACACACACACACACACACACACACACACACTGCTTTCCTCTGTAGTTTCTGAAGTTCATTGCCCGGGTCCTGGCTCCCACACCTCCACCCAGGGCTCATGACATTGTTTTCCTCAAATGAACTGGCGGACTCAGGGACTAGAAAGGAAGACAGCTTTGAAGTCGGAGTACTGGGATTAAAGACGTGGGCCACCACCACCTGGCCAATTAGTAAGATTTTAAAAGCATGGTCAGCCCCAAAGCTTGGTAGGTGACATCTTTTTTACATAAAGGAAACGCCAAGTCTTCCATGAGTTCCTGTAGGAAGAACAATTGGGTCTTGAACAATTTGTTCTTTGTGCATGTGTGGGTACATGTATGTGTGCACGGCGGTGGGGCACGTGCCTCGATCAATGTGTGGAGCTCAAAGGACAACTGTGTGGGACCAGTTCTCTCCTTGTACCTGGATCCCGGTCAGTGCAAGTGTCTTCACCCACTGAGCCCTCTCCCCAGCCCCGGAGCAAGTGTGTCTGAGGACCAGCTGTGACCTCTAGCACCTTCTTCCTGCTGTGCTTTCCAAACAGGCCCAGGACCCTGTCTGACATCCTGCTGAAGATGATATCGCTGATTCCTACGGCTAGAAGTGCCATTGTTTGCTCTGGGTGGCAAAGGAAACGCCTCCAGTCACTTTCCTGGTCAAGGTGTAAAAGGAAGCCTCAGATGATTCCAATAAGGGCATGAAATGTGTGTAACCATTACGCTGTCCCTTAACTAGTTTGTAATCTAATTTCTTTGTTTGTAAAATTCAACCCTTGTCTAGAATGTCTGAAAGTGCTTGCAGTGGCGCACATTTTATTGTGGTTAGAATCATGGTTTGAATTGTATGTTCCTGTCTATTTTCTCATTTAAGAAACAACATGAAAGGGGCTCTGTCTGGTAATTTCTCCTACTAGTAGTTATAAAAGGACAGCTGCCAAGGAAGACGCCACCTGCATTGCTAGAATTGGGCATCATGTCAGCTTTTGCAGAGGGGGAGACTGGGGGCTTCTTCAATCTTTCCATTTTGTGAATAACGCCACAGCCATCCATAAGCCTTTACCCATTTACAGAAGGTTGGTTTTTTTTTAAATCCAGATCATAGTTCTCTGACTCGCCCAGACAAGAAGTCCTCGTGAACAGTCTAGGGAACGACAAAGGGCTCAGTGTTCTTTCTGTGCTCCGGTTCCCTCAGTTTCCTCCAGCGCACAAAGATGAATACGGGATGTCACTTCTGTCCTGGGCGTGCACCGTGCCGTCAGAAGCCATGGCGTAGGTTTAGATGAACTGTGTGTGTTTCTCTCAATTCACATATTACAGACAAGGAGTCAGTCTGTCCATTGGGCCTGCCAGTCCTCCCAGCTGTGTTTCTTGGGAGTTTTAATTAAGTGGCACAAGCAGTCACTGAGCTCAAGCTGCCACCCTGAGAAACAGCTGGCCTGAGTGGTCTAGGTCATATTCCCGAGAAATAAGAATGAGGCAAGCGCACAGCATATCGGGAGTTGTTCCCCGCTGGCTTTCATGAGAGGAGAACATGCTATTTCCCTGGAACTCGATTCCATTCCTTGACCAGGCTGTCCATGAAAACATAAACACAAGCTCATAGCATCTGTATTGAGAGAGAGAGAGATCCACTCTAAAACATAATTTAACCCAACAGATCAGAAATAACATCTCAATGCATGAGCAAATACATTTCTTCCTCCTCCTTCTCTGCTCCTGTCGCATGTGAAATAAAAGCCGGATCTTAGGACACGGTTCACGAGGTATTTGCCAATCATAAGACAACCGGAGTCCAACAGCAAGGTAAGGGGCAGACTCCAGCTTCCAGTGTCCCCAGACTCACACTTCTTGACTTCCTACTCATACTCTGTCCAGGCTTTCGCTGGCCTTGGCTACGGAAGGTCTGTGTGTGATTTAAAGCTGCCTCAGATACCGTGAAGTCAGAGCCCACCACGATTCTGCAGTAACCAGATACCTGGCTGGGCTCAAGTCAGTGCTAGTTCAGAATTACTCCATGCCCAAACCAGGCGTGATGACACCTGCCTGTAAGGGCAGAGTTGGGACTTGGAGGCAAGAAGATCAGAGCTCAGGGTTGAAGCCAGTCCAGGGTGTCTGAGACTCTCCATTTCCTTTTATTCTCAGCTTAAATCCCACGTGCTTTCCCTGTGATCTATCCAAAAGCCTTATAGCAAAACATACCAGAGACAAGGAACACATTTGCACAAGAGTGGAGTGAAAGTATAAAAAGTACAGGGTCTCTATCCAGTACTCATGAGCCTCAGACCAAAGAATGATTCTTCTGTACTGCAATAAGGAAGATGGTGGAAAACGCCTCCTGAAAATACCGTGGCCGCCGTGGGGCACGTACCTCCAGTTCCAGCTGGATAGGCAGAGGCAGAAGGATTTGAAGTTAGAGGCATGTCTGGGCTACAGAGTGAGACCTAGTCTCAAAAAACAGACAAGTAAACAAGTGATCACATTGCGTTTTTGTGCCCCATGGCAATCCCTCCTTCTCTCTCTCTCTCTCTCTCTCTCTCTCTCTCTCTCTCTCTCTCTGCTCCTTAGCTGGATGCTATTTCTGGGTAGCAACCCTGGAGATGCACGAAGGTGCTAAATGAGATGTGACCATTTACAGGGATGCCATCACTCCCTCGTTCCACATGGAAGGTCCCTGTCGGCAGCTAGACTCCGAAGGTGTCAACATCTAGCCCTGGGGCTCCTTTCTCATTATTTGCCGCAATTCTACCTATTAAAGCACCATTTGAATTCCACCTTAATGTTTAACCGTACTCTTTGGGAGACTGAATTTCATTAGCCGCCTCTCTGAGAGGGCAACTGTTGAAATCTTCAGTGATCTGGCCTGTTCCTGGAATGTAGCAACCGATCCTCTCATCACAGCTCCATCTGGAAGCTCCACTTCCTCCCCAGAACACAATGGACCGATTCTCTCTGTGTGTGAAAGGTGTTAATATGGGATGGTAGTGAAGTACAGAGAGGACATAGGGCTTCTCTGATGTGTCGCTATGACCCGAGGGTGGGGTCTGGCCCCTCCCAGCTCTTCCTGGCTCTTGCTACTCTGTGGAGTGAGACGCAGACAGTTTTCACATTCGCAGACAGGTTCCTCCAAGTCTGGCCTTCTACCCTGCTATATATGGGATCAGCCCTGACTGGAGTTTCATTTCTGTTTCTGGGAAGGTTTTCACTGGAGAGCAAAATGGGCAGTGCTGCAGGGATTGTCTCCCTTCACCTGCCTTCCTATCCCCCAATGCACCCCTCCCTTCTCTCCCCTCCCCTCTTCAAACAGAAGCCTCCTGGCTTTCATCACAGCTGATTTCAACCTAGTGATGGAGCTGGAAGTGACCTGTTCCTGTGGGCTAATGTTTCTGTCCTTGGTGTCACAAGCAGAACATTTAACCCATACTCAGCCTCAGCCACCTGTGTCTACGTTTAGCCCCTGTGGCGGAGTCTGCGCAATGACAGAATGGCAAACTGGAATTCCAAATAAAGCTAGGCTTTGGGGAAACTCAGCAGACAATTGTGTGGAATCATAAGAAATATATATATAGAGAGGTGTGGGTGGAGCCCCCAGGGCAGGGGGACCAGATGAGGTTCTGAGTCAGGGTGATGAGTAACTTGATTGGCAGCAGGGGCAGAAATGAGGCAGATGCCACAACATGTAGGCTGAGGCTGAAGAAGAGGAAGATGATAGCTGGCTGACACTCAGCCACCGACCAAGGAGTCGAACACAGAGCTCAGCAATTAAGAGACGGCTCACGGCTCAGAGCTTACAAGAACAGACTGCTTTTCCAGAGGACTGGTGTTCGGTTCCCAGCACCCAGTTGGCTCACAACCACTGTAACGCCAGCTCCAGGGAATCTTGCCCTCTCTTCTGGCCTTGCTGGTGGCCCCTGGGCCCGGACTGTGGGTGAAGCTCTTTCCAGTATTGGCAGGAGAGCAGAGGGTTCAAGCTCAGCCTGGTCTACAAAGCTCCTGCTGAAAAAGAAAAGGGAGACCCTAAAAGGACATGGCCTGGGTTAGGGTTCCTGCTGCGGCATTTAGTTGCATGATCTTGAACAGCTTAAGTCCTCTGTGACTCAGTTTCCTCCCTTACCAATGCAGATGATAATAGTGCCCAGCTCACCGAGTCTTCGGAGGGTCAAATGAGACAGCACATGTACAGTATTTAGCAATGCACATAAACTAGTTCTCGATTCCTAGTAGCCTACCTTTACAGTCTATCGGAAGAGCTCATTGCTTAGGATGAACTGGTTCACCAGTCATCCTCACTGACCTGTAGCAAAGCTTGATCCAAAGCAACTGGAATGATGGGCATGGGCCCCAGTACTGATGAGCAGACATGGACAGAGCAAAAAGGGCCTGGGTTTGGACAATGGGATGACAACAGGAGCCTAGAGGAGTGGGCAGCACTCCAGGATGGAGGAGCACAGAATGAGGAAGGTGCTGCAGCTCCCTAGCTCTGCAGGCACTGGCCCACATGTTCAGAGTTCTGGGGATTTGAAATGCCACATTTTTGGGGAGCCAGAGCACCTGTGCACACACACACACACCCCACACACACACATAGGACCAGGCAGTAGGAGCCTAACCATTCCTGTTCTCACTGGCCATAAGAGAGCAAGAGAGAGAACACCAGTGGCCACCGAAGGGCAGAGGAACCATTGTAGGAAGCATCTCTGGCAGTTTGGGCGGCCGGCCTTCTGCTGGTCTCACTCCGCCAAGAGAGAAAGGGGCAGAAGAGCAACCGCCACCACAGCCCATTGCTCAGTTTCCCAAAGAACTCCTGAGGACAAGGCCGTTGGCTGTCCAGAAGGGGCTTTCTGGGGCCAGAGAAGTGCTGACCCCAGCCCCCTGTGGGCAAGTGAAAGAAGAGCATAGTATTTCCAATTTGTCACAGTTACAGGATCTTCTGTTCCCTTTGCTCTTGTTCCTAGTAACTCTAAAAACTCTAAACTGGTTCTTTTAGGTAGGTGTGTCTGTTTTACTAGCACCTACAAAGACAGAATCTGTCTCCTCAAATGTCACTGAGTGTCATTGTCATTGAGTGAGCTCTCACAGCTAATGCTCAGTATCAATAAATAATATTAATATTTAAATATGTAAAATCAAACGTCTCTTAGGCCACATTGTCTTACACACGCACACCCACTCATATGAAGGTGGAAGGAGAGATCTGACTCCATAGACTTGTACTTTAACTTACACTAATGTACACACAGACTACAGCATGCACTCCCACACCTACATCATGTACAATAATAACAATAAGTGAAAAAATTATTGGAATACTTAGCACTTAATGATCTTACAATAATATATGATGCAGGAGTGAAAAAAGACTTGGATTTTTGTTTGATTGTTTTCTGACAAGATCTCACTATGTAGCCCTGGCTGCCCTGGAACTCACTCTGTAGACCAGGCTGGCCTCTGCCCCCCAAGTGCTGAGATTAAAGGTGTGTGCCTTCCCACTCATGGCTGAAGGTTTCTTTTCTTTAACAGCATTTAAAAAACTTGATGTGTTTGTGTGCTCAGGTGCATGTGGGAACCCACAGAGGTCAGAAGAGGGCATCAGATGTTATGCTGGAGCCACAGGAGGTTGTGAGCCATGTGACAAGAATGCTAGGAGCCCAACTCCAGTCTTTCTCCTAGCCACTGAGCCATCTATCCAGCCACACACCTGCCAGACTTGGGTTTCAACTCACGCTTTTGATCTTGGGGAAGACACTGACCTCCACTCTGCTTCCACTTGCTCATCTGTATACAGGATAGTAGTTCCCACCATGGG
>JAQHUG010000098.1:915253-931540 GCA_028555095.1 Dicrostonyx torquatus
CCCCAAGAAAAACTAACAATCCTGGCTGTCCTGGAACTCATGCAGTAGACCAGGCTGGCTTTGAAATCATAGAAATCTGCCTGGCTCCACCTCTGACTACTAGGATTAAAGTCGTGTGTGACCACTGCCCAGCTCCTTGTACATTTTTGTTTGTTTGTTTGTTTTTCGAGACAGGACTTCACTGTGGTTTTAGAGTCTCTTGTAGACCAGGCTGGCCTCGAACTCACAGAGATCCGTCTGCCTCTGCCTCCCAAGTGCTGGAATTAAAGGCGTGCGCCACCACCGCCTGTCTTGCTCCTTGTACATTTTTATTTACTCAATCATATAGCAGTTATTAGAAATTTTACTGATAATACATAGTAAAACCTGCTGGAAGTGGCATACCAGGTCATTTTTGTGAACTGCTCCTTTCATGTTTCCTAATAATGTCCATGAGGTTAGCCCCCGTGACCAGGTTGCTCTGTGTCTGTTTGTCTTTCTGTTGCTCCTTTCTCTTCTGCTCATGAAGGTAAGGGGAATTTAGCAGTTGTGGGGGGAGAATGGATCCCATGGGCTTCACTCTTTTGGCAACATCCCAGAAGAGCCGTTTAGAGTTGTTATTGATGAAAGTAATCGCAGTTCCATCTTGACCGAGTCTCCCCACCCTGCCGACCTGAAACAAAGCAAAAAGACACTTTCAGGTCGCCTTCATTTCCAGAGAAATGAAGACTATCATTAAAGGTGCTTACACAGCTTAACATTCATTCAGGTGCATGTTTTCTTCTGTGGGTGCACATGCATACGTGTGTATGCGTGTACGTGCACGTGTGCACACATGTGTGCAAACATATATGCTGGGTACTGATCCCAGCCTCAGGGGTGCCAAGCATTGAGCAGTACCTCTCAGCTACAATCCGAACGGTGTTCTCTGGACTGTGTGTCTTAATATATTTATGACATCAAGATAGAGGGCTGATGGCAACATATGTATTTTTTGTTATTTTAATTTTAATGAAACAGCACAGCAAAACTGTTTGGTCTAGTTTGTGCCTTGAAATGTTAGATTTAAGCTATTTCATTTTTCCAGAGTTCTCAGTTTGACAGAACAGACACAAGTTTGTGATTCAAACACTGAAATCTAAAGCGAGCACAAAATCTACTTGTTTCTAAAGACAAAATGGAAATATTCTGAGAAAGTTTTCAGAAGAGGGAAACAGAGTTATGGTCAACTTCTGCTCATCAATTGAAATGTAAAATCTAAAGTCTATACTCAGAAATATTTAAGTGAGCCAGGTATGGTGGCACATGCTTTGGATTCCAGCACTCAGGAGGCAGAGGCTGGCAGAACTCTGTGAGCTTGAGGCCAGCCTGGTCTACATAGCAGTTTTAGGACAGCCAGGGATAGAGAGACCATGTCATAAAAAACTAAAAAAACAAAAAAAAAATATTGACGAGAACGGATGGTTCCTATATAAGGTAGTTTTAAGGTTATTAAAGACAAAAAAGTGCTGAAAAAGTTAAAAGGGCCGAAGGCCTCTAGGGAACGAGACTGGCAAAGTGAGGAAGTGGACGCTGTGGTTTGTGTCCGCTTTCCGCTTTAGCTGACCTGCTCAATTATATTGCTGGATTTAAAAAAAAAATATGGATTGTTCAAATAAAATACAAACTGATGTAGAAACAGCTACAACCCACAAAAGAAGAGAAAGTATTAACAATCATGTATTTGATGCAAGTTTTCTAGAATATGCAAAAAATATTTAAGGCTTAATAAAAATGATAACCTAATTTAAAGACTGGACAAAGGATGTGAACCTTACCAAAGAAGATATACAAATATGTTTGTATTGAAAATACAAGTATTGAAAAGCTATTCTTACAGCTACATTCACCATTGATGAAATGCAAAGCCGAAACAAAACACCATTTCCTCCTTGCTAAGGGTGGCTATAATCAAGAAGGCAGGATAGAATGTAGCTCAGTTGATAGGGTGCTTGCCTGGTAAGGAGGAGCCCTGAGTTAGATCCCCAGCAGGGCATAAACAAGGTGCAGTAATGTGTGTCTGTAATCCTAGCAAAAGAAAGTTCAAGGTTATCCTCAGTTACTTTGAAATTTAATGTCAGCATGGAATATGAGAATTCATGAAACTTTGACTTCAAAATCCCTCCCTCCCTCAATCAATCAATCATCAATCAAGGAATAACAAGACTTGGCAGATGTAGAGAAACTGGAACTCACATATTGTTGAAGAATATGTAAAAGTTACTTTGGAAAAAAAACAGTCTGGTAAATCCTGAAAATGTTAAACACAAAGTCACCATCGAATTGGACAACTCTGATCTTAGGTATTGCCCAACAATAAATAAAAATGTGTGGCCAGAGAAACCTGTATATGAGTATTCACAGCAGGGCAGTGATATTAACAGTAGCCAAAAAATAAAAAGTACAATTAGCGAATGGGTTCACAAGGTGGTGTATCATTAATGAAATATTTTGGACAATAAAAATAAAACAAAATTTAAATATACATGCCATAAAATGGATAAATGTTGAAAACAGTAAGAAAAAAAGAAAAATGTTATAGAAGACCACATATGATAAGATTCCTTTTACAGGAAATGATTACAAGAGTCAAACCTACAAAGGCAGAAAGCTGAGTATGAGTGGTTGCTCAGGGGTGGGGTTGCCTGACTGCTGGTGATATGGGGCATCTGTTCTAGGGTGGTAAACATTTTCTAGACCTGGCTGCAGTTAAGTTTGTACAACTGTACAGATATACTTACACACTTAATTGTTTGGATTCACTTTAATGAGTGGGTTGTACAGTATCAGAACTGTATCTACTGATGATTACAATGAGATACAGAGTGTCCCGGGAGTGGGAGCATACCCCTGTAATCCCAGCTACTTGGGAGCCTGAGGCAACAGAATCCTAAATTTGAAGTTAGCTTGATCAACTTGGAAAGACACAATCTCAAAATTAAAAGGGGGGGCAGGGATGGGGAATGTAGCTTAGTAGTTGAGTGTCTTTGTCCAGCATGCACGTAGCCCTGGGTCTAAAACCCCACATAAAACAAAAAACAACTTCCAATACTTTCTAAACTCTAAGGTAGCTGATGTTATCTAATATCAAATTACTTTTCCCAGAAACTTTCTACCATTAAAAATAAAAACCAGCCACATGGGAATTCCTATTATACTTATCTTTGGCTTAGCAGTTCTACTAAAAAAAAAAAATTTTTTTTTTAAATCTAGATAGGGTCTTGCTCTACTGCTCAGGCTATCCACAAACTTCTGAAGTCAAATAATCCTTCTGATCCAGCAAATACTGGTCTGACTACCGTGCCCTTGGCCAGAGGAACTCGTATACTAGCTCTCATAAAAAGACAAGTACATGAATGCTACTGCAGCATTCTTTAACAGTAAAACACTGGAAGCGTAACAATCAATAAAGGGTTAACTCATGGTACATTTACACAGTGTATCATCTTGTAGCAGTCAAAATGGGACAAGCCAAGTAAGTTAGTGAAAACATTTAAAGAGCCTGGATATACCTATTACCATCTAAATGGTACCTATTATGTACGCTGATGAGAAAAGACATCTGAGATATATTTAATAAAGCAAGGCATGGAACAATAGTTATGATGTGGTCCCATTCACATGTATCTGATAAATACGTGTATAAGATAAATGTGTATATGTATATATGTTTATAATTTTTAAACTATTACCTGCCAATACACAAAGATAGAAGGAAGTGGTAAAGAACACTTATTGCCAGGTGTGATGGTGCACACTTTTAATACCAGCGTTCAGGAGGCAGTAGCAAGCAGATCTCTGTGAGGTCTGCAGCAGGCAGGGCTATGTAGAGATCCTGTCTCAAAACAAAAAAGAAGGCTTACTTCTCATTGTATGCCTTTTATTATGTGTGATACTTGTTACCACGAATACGTACTTTAAGAACTGAAATAATCTAAGGCACAGACAGGGCTAGAAAAGCAGCCAGCTCTAGAGTCATCTAAACAGAGTTAAGAAACCTTACATAGGGGCTGGAGAGATGGCTCAGTGGTTAAGCACACTGACTGCTTTTCCAAAGGTCCTGAGTTCAATTCCCAGCACCCATATGGTGGCTCAAAACCATCTGTAATGAGTACAGAGACCTCTTCTGGCTTGCAGGCAGATATGCAGGCAAAACACTGTATACATAATAAATAAATAAATCTTTAAAAAAAACTTAAAAAAAAAAGAAACCTTACATATTCACCAAGCCCAGAGGCTACCATTATATTGTAGTAGGGGAATATGGGAAGCCAGAGTCAGCCTTGGGATGTCATGAAAGGTTAAATGACTATAATTAGCATATTCTAAGAGGCAAAGAAGCATCTCAATACTGTAACATTTTAGAAAGGTTTCTATCTAAAATTATGAAATATTTGGAAGGAACATTTCATTTGTTCTAACACTACCTCCTGGAGGATATGTGATTCCCGATGAAGCCAAAGTAAAACTCAAGCTGCACTGCAGCGTAGACACTGAAATGCGGCCATGGGAGGTGAGCCCCAGAGCATCAGAGGAAGGATGCGCTCGAGGGACTGTAAGTGATGCCTCAGAAGGAAGACGGGGCAGTCAGCGAGATAACAGCACTAAGCGAAGGCTCTGTTTCTGCCAGAAAGAGGGGCCATTGTTACTTCTGGCAGCAAAGGAAACAAGTGAAACTTTAACAGGCGAAAGACTAGGACAAGTAAGGATATGAAGAGAAGACAAGATTCCTAAAACAAGCATTTTAGAGGATCACGTTTACTCTGGCCGGCACAATAACTTAAAGCGATCTTTTAAACAGGTTTCTTTTCTAAATATAAAAGCTACCAGTGGACTTGATGAAGGGAAAAAAAGAAAGCAGCAAAAATGAAACAATAATTTGGTGCCTAAAATGTTTTCTAAAGATTTAATTTATGCTTATGTGTGTTTTGCCTCTTATGGCTGTGTATCATGTGCAGGCCTAGTGGCAGCAGAGCCAGAAGAGTGTGCCCAGACCCCAGACCTGGAGTTACAGATGCTTGTGAGCTGGGAAGTGAACCAGGTCACTTGCAAGAGCCACAAGTACCCTTAGCCACTGAGCTTTCTCTTCTACCCTTAACATTAAAACAAATAAACAAAATTTTAGGTTTCTCACTTCTAGTTTTTAACATAGTTTAGGTATAAAGTTTTTAGAACCAAAATTTTGTTTCTAAGTGTGCATACTCACACGTGCACATGTGTGCATGTGTGCACATACACACACACATAGTTTTTTAATTTAAAAAAATTAAAATTATGAATGAATGTTTTGTCTGTATGTATGTATGTGTACTACGTACATGGTGCATGACCACCAAGGAGGTCAGAAGAGGGTGTCAGCTCCCCTGGGACCACAATACAGATGGTTGTTGGCCACCATGTGGCTCTGAGAACTGACCCAGGGTCTTCTAGAGTAGACAGTGTTCTTAACTGCTGAGTTAACTCTCCAGTCCTAAGTATATACATTTTTTGAAGACTAAAATTATGCAAAGTTTTATGTCCTGCTTTTTAAAAAGTGTTTCCTCGACCTGACAATGCCTTATCCAATCAAACTCATCAACAAACTGGCAGGACAGGAAGCCCCTTACCTGATGAACATACTCATCCATGCTTGAAGGCATATCAAAATTCACAACCAGCTTGACGTTGACCAAGTCCAGTCCTCGGCCCAGGACCCCTGTGCTCACCACCACCTCATAGTCTCCTTCCAGTAATCCCTTTCCAAAAAATCAAAAAAGTTCATTATTCAGGCCAGGAGTGGTAAGGCGTATCTATAACTTCAGCACTCAGGAGACAGAGGCCAGTAGATCTCTGAGTTCAAGGCCAGCACAGTTTAGATAGAGTTCTAGGCCAGCTAGTGGCACATAATGAAATCCTGTGTAAAAAAACAATAAACAGCTGGGCGTTGGTGGTGCACGCCTTTAATCCCAACACTCAGGAGGCAGAGGCAGGCGGATTTCTATGAGTTCGAGACCAGCCTGGTTTACAAGAGCTAGTTCCAGCGCAGGCTCCAAAGCTACAGAGAAACTCTGTCTCGAAAAACCAAAAAAAAAAAAACAAAACAAAACAATAAACAGTAAAAAGAAATAAACAAACAAACAAACCATTATCTAGAACTTATTTTATATGGCGTTGTGTAATTCTGACTTTTTTAAATGCTCACCTCAGTGTTTTGTTGCAACAGCTTCTCAAAATAAATAGAAGTCTTACACTTGAAAAGTCTCCCTAACCTCTGTGGAATTTATTTTACTAATTTACTCAAGTGAATCTCTTCCTAAGGTGAGCTTCTGCTCTGTCCCAGGCCAAACTGACCTGATTTCTGAAATAGTGAATTGTGAATTAGCTATCCATTTAGCACACACCCTCCCGAGAGCTGGCTTATTGCTCCCACACGCAGAGGCCTGAGCAAGAGGAACAGTGAACTTCAGTCACTGCTTCCTCATGCTCCTGTCACCGAAGAGGTCTGCCTTATAACCAGCTGGCAACAGGTTGTCTCTTGAAAATGCAGCAAAACAGATTTTGAAGACAGAGAATACAGAGCGCTATGAGCCAACCTTCAGTATGTCTCTCCTTTCCATCTGAGACTTCTCTGAGTGGATGGAGGTGCTGTTTAGACCTGTGATTTTCTGAACTGCTTCACTCAACAGATCTGCACCTAGTTTGCAGTCCACAAATACTAACACTGGAGGTTTAAAGAGCTTCTTATCCTGAGGAAATAAGACAAGAAATTATTCATACAGCATAATTCATGTGGAAAACTCTGAAATCATTAGCATGAGCTAACTATTGAAAGGTTTATAAATATTGCTAAAAGGAAATTATAATTATTTTATAATATAAAATAAAAGCATATCTTCTAAAACTAATGTTCTCATTTAAGGATGCACAAACTCATCATTTCACTTTTTCATCATTAATATTACAAATATATTTTAAAATTTTAAGTTCCATTACATAGTTTTAAACCCTGCTCACTAGTCAATGCAAGTTGTCTTTAACTTAATACCATATTTGTAAGTAATTTTTTCATATGTTAGCAACTCTAACAAGTTTGTTTAAGTTAGTTCAAAGATTCTCAAGGACAGAATATACAAGGAATACCTTGAAAAAAAAATATATATATAAAAATATATATATAAACTTTGAAAGTTAAAATATTGAAGAAATGTGTATGTGTGTGTGTGTGTGTGTGTGTGCATGTGTATGTGTGTGTTTGGGAAAGGATCATATTCTGTAGTCTAGGCTCACTGGAGCTCAATTTGTAGCCCTAGCTAGTTTCAAATACAAGGCTATTCTTCTGCCCCAGCCTTCCAAATACTGGGATTAAAGGCATGAATCACTATGCCCAATTCATGAGGAATAATCTTCAAAATGAAATACTTTTTATAATAAGGAAAAGAAAAGCAGGTTCTGAGTCAAAAGGGATGGCACAAACACTGCAAACTACAAACTCCATGAGCTGAAGGAGGATTATGAGTTCCAAGCCAGCTTGGTCTATGAAATAAGACCTCAAAAACAAAATAAAATGTGTACCCTAACAAAGCAGCAACTAGGCATTTACACTACATATTTTCAGAATCAAAACTTTGAATTGGGCATGGCAGCAAATGCCTTTAACCCCAATACTAAGGAGAGGGAGGTGGGAGTGTTGTAAGCCTGGGCTACAGTATCAGGCAAGTCAGGGATACATAGAAAAAAGTCTGCCTCAAATGAACATCAGAAGCAAAATTCAATTTGATCCTTACAGAATTCTGATGCACATAGAAGGATTTACTATTAAATACATGCACCAAAATTCCTCCAAAGTTACCCTTAAATGTCACTCTGGAGCCGAGGAAACACAAACACAGGCCACAAACATGGCTGTTTGCTTAGATACTCACATTTAAGATTTCAAATAACTTCTTCTTTTTGCCTGGGTCTTCTACCCATAGGATGATCTGCCGCACACTGGGGCAGGGCAGGTTCTTGTCCCCAGTGATAATCCTCACAGGGTTGTGCAGAAGCTGCTCTGCAAGCTGTTCTATGCTGCCTGGGATGGTGGCAGAAACCAAGATGGTCTGACAACCAGCAGGAGTGTTTTCCAAAACGTCAAGCACTTGCTGTTGAAAGCCCATCTTTAACATGGTGTCAGCCTAAAAGGAAGGCATTCTAAACTCAGGCTTATTCAGCACTATAATCCAGAACCACTCAGGATAAGATTGAATAATTAAGAACAGAAAAAAATAAAAAACACAGAAAAATACAAAATTACAGGGCCAAAAGACCAACAGGGAAATGTTTATGCAAAATTATGAAGTATATAACTTAATGATATGGATTATTATTATTAATAGCTACAAAAGAGACATTCTGTATACTTATCCATAAGGCACCTGTTAAATTATGGCAACATATAACACCGTGTCATTATGAAAAACAAACAGAAAGCTCTTTACTGGGTAACGAACGATTGCTTGGAGAAAAGAAGTGAACACTGTATAATACAATACTATTTCTATTACAGAACAGAATGGAAGTATATATAGTCAAGAAATTAATTAGGCTGGGGGAATGGTTTGCACTGTAATCCAACCACTCAGGAGGCCAAGGCAAGAGGGCTGAGTTCAAGGTCAGACTGAACTACAGAGTGAAACCCTGAAAACTAAACTGCTACCGTGGAGAAGCCTCGAGAGCTGCTGTGTGTAAGGGAAAGGTCTGCTCACTGCACTTTGTCTTCTGGCGGTGAGAATCTAACCCAGGTCTTGTGCATGCTAGTGTCCCACTACTGAAGCCCATCAGTCAGCCTTGGACCTTGGAAACGGAGTCTTGGTAGGTAGGCTGGGCTGGCTTTGAGTTCATGACCATTCTGAGATAGCTTCCCAAGTGTTGGGTTTATTGGCATGAGCTAAAAGGGTTCAATTTTTGCTTTTCAAAATTTTATTTCCTTCTAGTTATGGATATGTCCTATATAATAAAATTATTTTATTAAGAAATTAATGTTGAGATAGTTATGGCTTAAATGTTGACTATGGTCCTAATGTTGGTATTTCTTCCCAATTCACACTGAAGCCTTCCCTACCACTGGTTGTCCATGGATGTGCACTGGCTGTGCACTGATGTGCACTGGCTGTCCACGGATGTGCACTGGCTGTCCACGGATGTGCACTGGCTGTGCACTGATGTGCACTGGCTGTGCACAGATGTACACTGGCTGTCCATGGATGTACACTGGCTCTCCACGGATGTGCACTGACTGTCCACGGATGTGCACTGGCTGTCTTCTGTCTTCCCTCCAGAAGTGTCTCCATCAAATCTCAGTATATATTATTATACAGCACCTTCCCAGAGTTACCAATCTAAGAAATTATCTAAAAAAATATGTCTCTGCCATATTGCCATGGACAGGTACACTCACCTGTGGGCAGAGCTCATCAGCATTCCTTTCCATACATCCACTAACCAACAGTGTCTGGCATGACGAAAGCCCCCAAAGAATACCTTTCGTAGATATAGGGACATCCTTAATTCTAAGTACTAAATAAGACCTAATTTTGTAAAAGGCCACATGCCAGTGTCCCAAACCTCTTAAAATCCAGGAATTACCTGGGGTGAGTTTTTCAAGATCCCTGGGCTGCTGAATCACTGTCCCAGTGAGAAAGCCAGTCTAGATTGCATTCACTGGCACACCAGGCAGTTCTGTTTTTGAATGTTTGTCACTTCCTTTTATTTGGAGATATGGTTTCCTGGTAGCCCAGGCTGGCTTTGGATTCACCAATTTTATGTGTTTGAGCATTTTTCTGGCAGGCAAGTCTGTGCTACATGCACGTTCCTGGGCTTGCAGAGGTCAGAAAAGGGTGTTGGATCCCCTGGAACTAGGATTAGAGCCACCAGGTGAGTGCTGGGAACTGAACCCACGTCCTCTGTAAGAGTAGCAAGTGCTCTTAATTACTGAGCCATGTCTCCAGTGCCCTCAGACTGGCTTTGAACCCACCCTCTAGCATCTGCCTACTAAGTGCTGGGGTCACAGGCCAGCACATACTGTCTGGGCCTCAGGTGATTTCTCTCACTAGGCCAAGTTGGACAGACCAACGCTTATCCACTGCAACACGGTGTAAGTGAAATAGTACAGTCTGTGCACAGTCCGACAGAGCGCCTCCTGAGAGACAGGACAGTTTCAGAGTCTCTCATTCTGAAGCAGTGAGGAAGGAGCAGGATGCGGGTGGCGGAGAATTCTAGGCCAAAGGGAAGATCTGACAAGAGACAGGAGGGTGACACTGAGCAGAGGTTTCAAATGCAGGAAATGGGCTGAGTCCTGTCCTTCCCTCCTTGAGAGCCATCGCTCGCTCTCAGCTCCTGTCCCAGGCTACTGTGCTGACTCAGCTGCCAACTCCAACACCAGGCTCTCCTTCCTCTCTGCTCACTACTTCCCACCAGCCTTCTTCTCTTGGAGAAACCAATGCACGCTTCCTGAGTGGAGAGAAATGCTTCCCTTCGTCGACTGTTGAGAGGAAGGGAAAACTCAGACAGCATAACCAGGACCCGGCATTTACTCACTTACCCTGTGCTAAAATTAAAAGCACACTATAATTTATGGAGTCACTTCTCCAGCTGCCTTCTTCCTTCCCCACATGCAGTCTTCAAAAGGCTCATAAATGATGACTTTATGTGACTCTCAGACTTAACCCTTCAGTCCCTGGGCCTCCACCCTGCCCTTGACCCCTTCACTCCTTGGTTGGTTTGTTGAGTTGACTCAGCTCAGTCTCTGAGTCCATCTTCTTTAACTTCTCTTGTACTGAGCAGGGGAATGGCTTCCCTAAACCACCACTTTTACCAAGCTACACCCAACTTGTAATTTAGAGAGCCTCATTGTCTCCCACATCAAATCCAGAAGCTTCTGCCTCCCTTTCAGGGCCCTCTATAATTTGACTCCACCCAAGCTACCCCACTCTACTTCCTACTATTTCTCAGGAAGGGTTCTTCAAGCTGGTTGGTCTCCTTCCTCCCTCCAGAAGACACCTGGGCTTTCTGACGGTGCTGCTTATCTCTTCATGGGGATATCTGATCTGTCCTCTGGTTTTTAAATCTTCTGAGGAGCAGTCCAAATCCCATTACTATTTTTTTTAATTTTTAAAAACAACCTTTTTTATTTAAAATATTTATTTATTTGTAATATAATATTTATTATTTATTATGTATACAATATTCTGTCGGTGTGTATGCCTGAAGGCCAGAAGAGGGCACCAGACCTCATTACAGATGGTTATGAGCCACCATGTGGTTTCTGGGAATTGAACTCAGGACCTTTGGAAGAGCAGGCAATGCTCTTAACCGCTGAGCCATCTCTCCAGCCCCAAAACAACCTTTTTTTATTTTACATACCAATCCCAGTTCCTCCTCACTTCCATCCTCCCAATCCTCCCATTCCCTCCACCTTCTCCCCACCCCACCCCCTTCCACTCCTCAGAGAAGGCAGACCATTACTATATATATGTATATGTACACACACACACACACACACACACACACACACACACACGTATATATTGGATTTTTGAGACAGGGTTTCTCTGTAGCTTTAGAGCCTGTCCTGGAACTCACTTTGTAGACCAGGTTGGTCTCGAACTCACAGAGATCCACCTGCCTCTGCCTTCTGAGTGCTGGGATTAAAGGTGTGCACACCCACCACTTGGCTCCATTACTATTAACAGTGCCAAAGCATTTACTCTCTTAATTCTACTCCTGACCTTAATTGCCCTAGACAATTAGCACATCATTTATATAATACAGTATTTATTTTATTGTAGTTTACCCCACTAGTTTATGGTTCCCAAGACAAATTCTAACCTTTACCTGTTCTGTGGAAACCCATCATATCCAATCATTTTCTTCTTCTTCTAATACATTTTTTTTAATGGTGGAACCTTGCAAATGCTAGGCAAGTACTTCACAATTCAATTATACTTATAATCCTTTTTTAAAGGTTTATTTTTAGTTTATGTTTATTGTGTTTGTCTGTATGTATGAATATGTACAGAGTTATAGACAGCTGAGTGCTATGGTGTAGGTGCTGGGAATCAAATCTAAATCCTCATAAGAGCAGCAGGTCCTCTTAATCACAGGGCCATATATCCTTCCCCAATCCTTGGTGCTTTGGATTGGAGTATCTCTAGATAAGTCAGGCTAGTCTTATACTTGAGATCCTCCTGTCTCTCCTTCTCTAGGTGAGTGCTGTGTTAACAGGCATGTGTGGCTTTTTTTATTCCTTTTCTTTCTTTCCTTTTTTCTGTGTGTGTGTGTGTGTGTGGTGTTCATGTAGGTGTACCTGTATATATACAGACATTCATGCCTGCATGAAGGCCAGGGGTTAACCTTGGTGCCATTCTTTAGGTACCCTTCACCTTGTTTTTTGAGCCAGGGCCTCCCAGTGGCCTGAAGCTTGTCAAGCAGGGTAGAGTGGCTGGTCCCTGAGACAGGGCTCTGCCTGTCTCCACCTCCCCAGTTCTAGGATGACATGAATGGTGTAGGAGGTCTTTCTGTCTATGTGTTGCTTTCATCAGTTAATAAAAAAACTGCTTTGGGCCTATAGCAGAGTTAGAGGGGAAAGAAGAGGCAGAGAGATGACATGGATCCGCCACCAGAGAAAGATATGCTGGAACTTTGCTGGTAGGCCACGACTTCGTGGTGATGCACAGATTAATAAAAATGGGTTAAATAAGATGTAAAAGTTAGGCAATAAGAAGTTAGAGCTAACGGGCCAAGCAGTGATTTAATTAATACAATTTCTGTGTGACTATTTCGGTTCTGGGAGGCCAGGACAAACAAGCTGACCCTCCTCCTACAAACTGGCAGCTACACATGAGTGGACCACCACACTCAGCTTTTATTTATGTGGGTTCTAGAGTATCAAACTCAGGTCCTCACTGACTGAAAATCTCCTTAGCTCCACATCTGGGTTTCTGTTTATTTCTGCTTGATTGTTTTGGTTTTCTTGAAGCACAGTCTAGCTATGTAGCCTAGACTGGCCTTGAATTTATGATCCTCCTGCCTTTGGCACTACAGTGGTGGATTACAGGTGTGTGCCAGCATACCATGCTGGTTATTTTCATATTGCTATGGCTGTTCAGTTAGTTTCAAAAGATCAGATTGGACCATGAAGCCTACAAGGGTGACCATCTATTCTTTTATTTAAACTTAAAATTTTTTACTCTTTATGTGTATGAATGTTTTGCTTGCAAGTATGTCTGTGTATCACGTGAATGTCTGCTACCCACAGAGGCCGGAAGAGGTCATCATATCCCTTGGAACTGGAATTACAGACTGTTGTGAGCAGCCATGTGAGTACTGGGAAGTGAACTTGGGTCCTCTAGGAGAGTGGTCAGTGCTCTTAACCATTGAACCATCTCCCTATCTACTATTTTAAGAAAGTATTTGTCAATCACTGGCCTACACTGTTTATGTCCTTTTTTACAGTAGAAATGTTATTTGGTGTGTGTGTATGCACAGGTATGCTCTGTCTGTAGGTTACAGAACAACTTGCTGGAGTTTGCTCTCTTCTTCTGTCATGTAGGTTCTGGAGACTGAATTCAGATTGCCTGGCTTGGCAGCAAGGACCTTCACCTGTTGAGCATGTTGCCAGCCCCTATTTGAGTATTTCTATATCTCAATAGACAGGATAATGTTTTGACCTTTATTTTAAATGAATGTCTTTTTTCTCAAAATTTCAGTATCATGTAGGTTTGAAACATAATAAAAATGTTTCTGCAATCCCATGTACATATCCAGATTTGGTTAATCTGTACCTACACAGCACTTCTGTACTGACTTCTGCCAAAACAACCTGTATGGTTTACCAGCTCATTTTCCTTCTGAGCTACAAAGAAACGACACCTCTTCAACGCTGGGGCATGTGGGCAGGAGCCTCACATGACAGACACTCCATACATGATTGCTAAGTGGACACTTTTTCTGCACCATGATGTGCCATGATTTCTTACAGGCCCTAGGAATCCTTGTTTACTGCAAAAAATTAAAATGCTGTGGAAAAGTAAGAGAACGAGCACCACCTAACTCCACCCAAAGGCCGCCCAGGAAAACGCCGACTTAGCAGACCTTTCAAAGGATCCAACTACATTATATTTCGTTTTTTTTAGACATCTTAGTCTATGAGACATTACCAGCATTGCTCATCTTCACTACTACTCTATAAGACTATCCAAGTCCTCACAGGAAGTGGTTAAAAAAAGCTCAAACTCTGGTCTTAAGAGTCTTGGCTACATCATGTTTACACACCTGAGGAACAAGGGCGCTCCAGGATGTGCTCACTGGTCAGAGGCTGGCACTGCACTTTCATCACTGCTGCATAACACCAACCCTCTGCTGTCTCTGCTGAGGACGACCACGAAAAAACGTGCCCTGGATGCAGGGATGGCATATGCCCAGTTCTCATGCTTATCTGCATGATGTTATATGATCTAATCAATGGAATAATAATGGTAATAATAATACAGGTATGGTAGGATGATTTAGTGGGCAAAAGCACTTGCACCACAAGCCTGATGACCTGAGTTTGACCCCTAGAAACTCATAATGGAAGGAAACAACCAACTTCCAAAAGCTGCCCCTGACTTCCACACAGGTGTCAAGGCATGCATGCTCCTATGAGCATAGTCATGCACTCACACAATAATAATAATAAATAAAATTAAATACAAAAATATAAGGTTGACAAGATGACTCAGTGGCAAAGGTACTTGCTGTCAACCCTCTAAACTTGAGTTTGATCTCTGGCACCCATAGGTGGAAGAGAGAACCAACTTCCACAAGTTGTCTCTAATCTTCACACTCACATTATGGCAAGTGCATGAGTACATATACACTATATATATGCGCACACGAGTACATATACATGATATATATAAACACACACGAGTATGTATACACACAATATATATACACACACGAGTCCATATACACAATATATATCACACGAGTCCATATACACAATACATATACATACACGAGTTCATATACACAATATATACACACATATGAGTCCATATACACAATATACACACACATACGAGTGCATATACACATAATATATATACACAAACATGAGTATATATAACATATATCATAAGTACACATACACACTATACACACACATATATATAATAAAACAATGCCCCTATTTCATTTATGCTTCAGAAGTATAACAAGCTAACAACAACAACAAACATTTCCCCATCACTACACCAATGCCCATATAGAAAAAGAAAAAAAAAGAAAAAAGAAAAAGAACCATTATTCAAATACCATCAAATAGCTACTATCAGCTACTTACTACAGTTCCTGTAAATAGTTATTGCCCATGATTTTTTTAATGTTGGGAAGCATAAAATGTTTTTAAAAACCTATCATTGTGAGACTGGAGAGGTAATTCAGTGATTGAGTGGTTGTGTAGCATGCAGAAGGTTCTAGGGCCAATTACCAGTACAGCAAAATAAAACAAAATATAAAAAAGCCCCAAACGTTATCATGGAGTCTGAATTTGAGTGCTCAGCACTAGGGAAAGGTAGCTTGGGTTTAACTAAGTGAGTCAAGCCTTAGTTTAGTTGCAGTGTACATAAGACCCAGTGGAATAAATTTTTACAAGTCCCTAATTTTTTTCATTCAGAGAATGCTCTGAATATACAATGACATTACATAGCTACAATATACTTTTAAAATAAATTACATAAAATCAAATGATTGTTCTTTAACATGTGTGTGTAATGCATGTATGCTTGCAGGTGCACACACAAGCATGTCCATATATGCATGTGAAGATTTAGAATCAACAGTCACCATCTTTCTCAATCACTCTCCACCTCATTTTACACAAAGACACACATATACACATTTATTTTTCTATGTATGTGTATTTGTATGATTGTGTGACAGAGTACATGTCTGGAGGTCAGAGAACAGCCTTGGTGCTAGGCCCTTCCACCTTGCTTGAGCCAAGGTCTCTCTTACTATTTATTACTGCTAGTGCACATGGCTTTTACAGGGCTTCTAGAGATCTGAACTCATGCCATTAGGCTTGACTGGCAAACGCCCTTACCCCCTGGGCCATCTTCCCAGACCCTCACCTTAGTTTTGGAGACAGAGTCCCCTCTGAGCCCAGAGCTCAGGACTGGCTAGACTAGCTGGCCAGTGAGCTCCAGGAGCCCCCAGCCGCCTCCTCGCACGTGCACCTCCATGCCCAGACTTGAACTCAGGTCCTCA
>JAQHUG010000098.1:933300-952720 GCA_028555095.1 Dicrostonyx torquatus
ACTCACACGGTTCATATACATACAAGGAGGTAAAACACGCACATACATAAAAAACTAAAAGTACAATAAGAAAAATCAGAGCAACAACAACAAAAAAAGTGACTTGTAAATCTTAGAAGTGTCAAAATCATGAAAACCAAATGTAAAGACCACAGCAAACTGAAGAGGACAGACACATGCTGTTTCAGCTTCTTTTCCCATTGCTATAATAAAATGCCCTAACAAAGCAACTTAAGGGTAAAAGGGTTTGTTCTGGGTGCAATCCAATGGTGGCAAGGACATTCTCAATCAGAGAGCAGAGAACGACAACTGCGTGCTACCAGGGAGTGGCTGAACTACAGTTAAGATGGGTCTTCCCATACTGGTCACTGTAATCAACACATTCCCCCAGGGGCATGCCCAAAGGCCCATCTCTCAGGTGACCCAAGATCCTGTCAAGTTGACAACACTAACCATGACACCATCCAAATATATCATACGATCCTGTACCTATTTATTTTTTTAATGCTTATTTTTTGAGACAGGCTTTTACTTTGTAGCCCAGGCTAGCTGTGAACATTCAATCTTCTTGCCTCCAAAGCCATAGTGCTAGAATTAGAGGTGCTGTCATTACATCAGCTTGAGCTGGATTCTTATGCTAGGGGACCAGTTACAGGGTATGGTGTGTGCAAGCGTGTGTGTGTATGTGTGTGTGTGTGTATGTGTGTGCGTGTGTGTGTGTAGGTGGCAGAATTATAAAAATGTGAGTGGGCTCCAAAGTGTAGATGACATGTTAATTTCTGATCTATTCTAATATGTCAGTGTTAACTTTCTGAATCTGTAATTGCATTATGGACATGCAAAGTAATGTCCTTGGTTATAGGAATCACAGTCTGAAATATATAAAACTGACAGAACACCAATCAGAAATGTATTTCCAAGAATCCTGGGAGAAAGAACTTTCTTATATTGTACTGGTTTCTTTTATTCAAGTTGATTTTTTTAAAAAATGTGTGAGAACATTGCATGCAGTCATCTAAATGACTGAATATTGAGAACTGTAGTTTACCACCAATGTATTAACTACTTTTCTTTCTGAGAATGAACTGCAGGCAGCATGATGGAGCAAGCTCAACACTCAGAAGGCTGGGGTGGAAGAACTTAAGCTGGAGGCCAGCAAGCATACACAAAAGAAGGCCAGGCGGTGATGTTGCACGCCTTTAATTACAGCACTCGAGAGGCAGAGGCAGGAGGTCTACAGAGCGAGTTCCAGGACAGGCTCCAAAGCTACAGAGAAGCCCTGTCTCAAATTGCACACGTTTACATGCATCATAATGTTTCAAAGCTATGCAATAAAAATAGAGTGGATGCTTATATGAGACTCTAGCAAGTTCTACTAACCCATTGCAGTGTTTATAAAGTGGTCATATGTCAATGGTTTACCTTATAAACAAATACTACTGCTGAACTTACAATTTTTCACTAGCAAACTATCACCTTTCTCTGTATATATAGTGGAGGTCTACAAAGAAAATCAATGATCCAATTCCCCACTAACTGCCAATCAAAAATGTCTTATAAGTGTATTTGGCATGCTTTAAATCTCTCAGACATATCTGATGAGATGTCTGAAAAGCATGACAGGTATTAACACAGAGGTTTTTTAATATTGCAGCATTTTCACACCTGTTGGTAAGTACCCGTTGTCCCTTCTTCACACAGGGCTCTCTGACAATTTTTCTCCCTTGGGATGTCCAGAAAAGTAGGGGACCCCCGGGACTACGATGGCACCTAGGCTACAGTCCACTCTTTGCCAACCTTGCCTTAAGCTGAATCAACAAGGATGTACAGCCATTCTAACTCAAGAAAACCAGAGCTCACCAAAGCCAAGCCAGCTCTCTGTGACACTGCCAGCAAGTTCCCTAGCTGCTAGATCACATCACTTCCCCGTATCAGAAAACAGCCCCCACACAGCAGCATGGTGAAGAGGGTAGCAGAGTCAGATAAATTAAGATTCCAGCTAGGGAAATTATTATTTATTAGCTACGAATATTTAATTAAATCCCACCTTCTGAGCTCTGCCTTCCCAATCATGTAAGATGGGATGAGCAGACCTATCTTCAGAGCAAATGTGGCTACACAAGATGAACTATGTAAGTCTACACAACAGAGCGTAATATACGAGCACTCAGGAAACCGTGGTCCATTCTCTTCCTACATGAAATGAACCTTTTATTTAAATTTTTTTGAGACAAAGCCTCACTCTGCAGCTGTGTGCTGGCCTAGAACTCACTATGTTGATCAGGCTGACTACAAACTCTCAGCCATACTCCTGCTTCAACCTCCAGGGCGGGTATTACAGATGAAGCACTACACCTGGCTATAAAACTAACTTGGGGAAAAAAAGACTTAGTTGGCAAAAACCTAAAAGCTACCTAAAATCACATCCTCAAGGAGAATCATGTGCACACACACACACACACACACACACACACACACACACACACGTTCCTCTATTGCTTACAAAACTGTCAGAGGCCTTCTCCCAAACAGTGCTTACCTTCACCTGCTGGCGTAAGCGATGGAGCTGTGGGGGTAAAGGCAGCCCCCCCACAAGAAGCACTGTCTTCATGCGTGGCAGACCACTCATCAGCTCCTTGGCTTGCCTCTCTATCTGGATGGCCAATTCTCTCGTTGGTGTAAGAATGAGTGCCGATGGAGTTTTGTCCTGCAAAGAGGAGAAAAACAACTTAGAAAGCCTAATGACAAGTCCCTGCTGATGTGAACTATGCCCTTCACAGTGACACCACCAGCCCTGGATATGAGCTTTTTGCTCACCCCATGCACAGTTTTCCTCCAAAAATGATCAGAAATTGAACCCATTTTTTACACGACTGATATAGACAACTGAAGCTCAAAAGTGGGCAAGGCAAGAAAGGTCTCCTCTTTCGAGGAGGAGTCCCATGGTCACAATGAACACCCACCCAAATTTGACACTGTATTTTGATTCTTCACTCTCGTGCATTTACATCTTTACTTTTTTTTGGCCAAAGAACTTGAGTCCATGTATGGACACGTGAGAGGCATCTACATCCTATCCTCTCCCTTAGCTCTCTCTCTTCATCACCCATGTTTGAGCTGCGCTTTAGACCTCTGGTACCTCCCCTCGCACCGTCCTCTACTGCTTTCTTCTCTTTCCTCTCCGCCTACCCTTCTCACTTCTTGCTCCATGCAAGACCCCCTCCCCGGGCCAGGACAGGCTGAGCATCCTCAGCACAGAAGTCTGAAACCAAAATGCACTTTAAATACCAAGACTTTGGAGCATCGACATGGTCCAAAGTTTCAAATCCTGGGAGCAGTGGGGATGGCTCAGTGGTTAAGAGCACTGGCTTCCCCTGCAGAGGACCCAGGTTTGGTGCCCAGCACTCCCAGGGCAGCACACTACCACCTGCAACTCCAGTTACAGGAGTGCCAACATCCTCTTCTGGCAAGGACACATACGTGATCCACTGACACATGTAGAAGAAAGCACCCAGACACTTAAATAAAATTTTAATTTTTAAAAAAAAAGTTTAGATTCTGGAGCACTTCGTATTTTGGATTTCTGAACTAGGGATGCTCAACCAGTAAAGTCTATGCAAATATTCTGAAGCTGGAAAAACTCCCAAATCTTAAATATCTCTGGTTCCAAACCATTTCAGATGACACTTGGCAAGGACTAGGAAAACAAATCTGCAGAGCTTGTGAAATTGTGCATGAGAATGCTTTACGCACTACAAGCTAACAAAGAAGCTAGTATTTCTTGTTTTGTTTTGCTTGAGACATGGTCTTTCTACAAAGCCTAGGCTGTCGGGAACCCAGTTCTCCTGCCTCGGCACTAGGATACAGGCTTGTGCCACCAGCCCAGCAGTACTAGTTAAAGATAAACCATGGTCACAAGTAAGAGCACACTTTGATATAGTGCCCCAGCATTATAACTTTAACATACAATGCCAGTTTCTCTAAAACCCAAGCGGCTTAGCTGACATAAACCGCAGCTCATCCATCTGGTAAGCAGGGCTTTTCCTCCAGATCAAAACTTTGTTCTTTTATAGAAAACCTGCTAAAAATAAAATTGTTTTGTAAGGAAATTAATTTTTAGGCCTTCCAGGAAGGGAGCTTTGGTTCAACACAATAAAAAGAATATTCTATGAAATTATGCCTCACATATGAAACAGAAGCCAAACCACTAGGCGTGTCAGTGACTTATATAGGCGCTGAGGTGCAGCTGGAGAATTTATTAGTTATGGAGAAACTTGGTAAATACCGCGTCTGTTTGTGAGAATACATGTCAGGTCTATACATTACCTCGAATAAAGCTCGGATGATAACGGGAAGGAGGAAAGCAGCTGTTTTTCCCGAGCCGGTGTCAGCGCTGGCAAGTATGTCTCTTCCCAGAAGCCCTATAGGGATCATCTGCATCTGGATGGGAGTTGGCACCTCGTAGCCCGATTTCTTCAAGTTCTGATTTAAGGTCTCAGGGAAGCCACAGTGCTCAAAGTCAATAATGGGTCTGGCAACTTCTTGTCCTTGAACCGAGATTCCTAGCTGCTGTTTGAGTGTTTCAATCTGGTCCTCTCTCAGGGTCCCAATAAATGGGTGCTCTCTATAGACATAAAAGGCACCCAGTGGGGCCTCGGGCTCCGAAGCAGCTCTCTGCGGGCTGCTGGCCTTCAGCAACGGCTCCTCTCCCTTACCCTGCAGCAGATGTTTCGCTTTGCACTCCAAGCTGCACACATCCTCGTCAGTCTTATCGCAGATGTACTCCCCGTAGCGACCACAGACAACGCACACCGGCTCCCCAGGCTCCGGCCAGCGCTGGCTTTTGGAAAATGACTTCACAGGCTCTTCGGAAGGAACGCTGTCCTTCACATCCTGTTCAGGGACTACCAAACAAGCCTCAGCCAACTGGCCAGAGGGCCTGGGTGAGGGGCTTGAGGCACTGCCGGGCCTGTCCGCAGCGACAGCTTCTTTGGTAACTGAAGCGTGAACTGGAAGGGCTCTGTCGCTGTCCAGCTGAAGGTCTTCAGCTTCTGGCTTACTTTTCTTACCTACACAGCCTTTGAGGTCATCGTTAGAATTCCTCTTGATTTTCAGTGATCTTGGAACAAACATTCTTCAATAGTCTATTGAGGAAATTGCACCAAGAGATATATTTTACCCTCAGTTAAGTTCACATGTTAGTTAGTACCTCATGGTGTGTTGGCGAGTTTTACTGAAAGCAATAGTGAAGACATCACGTCACTAATGCCAAACTATTCTTCCACTTACCAATTTCCTCTGGGGTAGGGGATACGGCCCTTCTACACACACACACACACACACACACACACACACACACACACACACACACACACGACCCTGCTGTGCATACCATCTATTTCTGTTTACTGATCAATTGAGCTTTCAAAAATCGGACATCAGACATTCTACAGCCAATCCTTCAACAGCATTTTCACAGAAGACAAGTAGATACTTAACAATTAGAATCTTAAAAATCAAAACTATGGACCAAACAGGAAAAAAAGGTTATTATGTTTATCTAAGTAACAGAGTGCTCATTCTGTGTATTGCTGCTTTTTCTAATCTTCACAACCAAGGAAAGTAAGCCAATGCAACCTTAAATTCACACACATATATATAGATGTACACACACATACATTAATGTTTTATATTACATATATAAGCATAATAAATATATGTATCCACACATACATGTATACATGATTGGATGTACTTTAGTTGTAGAGCGCTCTGCTAGCACATGAGGACCTAAGTTTCACATTCCAAAAAAATACACTAATATTCACACACACACATACACACACACACACAGATGAAGACTCTCAGGCACCTAAGGATTAAATATATTCAAAAAACAAAACCGATTTCTAAGTGTTAGAAAACAAGTATTCTTACTCTGGAGAACATTAAACATGTTTTCACAAATTATTCAGTGGGAAAAGAATGTTTAGCCTTATTTTGGGACTAAGAAATATGCTGAGAAATAATTTTCTCAAAAAAAATTAAGAAATCTCTAAATCCTATTTTTTTTATTAAAAAACAAAAAACATGGCCCCCAAAAACGCCTAGTCTAGAGACTCCGGCAGGGCCATCAGGAAGAGGTGGGTCCGCCGAAAGCCAGCAACCTCCTCCTCCCCCTCTCGGCAACGCCCGCACCCGGCGCGTTCCCGCCCTCCCCATCCGCCCGCGGGCCCGCGCTCCGGGCGCGCGCACGTACGAGGATCCCGGCGGGCGGCGCGGTTCTGCCGGCTGTCGCCTCGCGCCGGAGTTACGGAGCCCGAGCTGCCAGGGCGGCGCACGCTCACCCGCGCGGACCCGGCCGCGTCCGTTCTCGCTCGGGCCGCTCCTTTCCAGGCCCTGGGCTGAACTTCCGGCCGACTGGCCCGCGCAGCTCCGCGTCCCCGGCCGGGGCTCTGAGGGCCCGACGCGTGCGCGCGACAGGAGGCGGGGCTCCGGTGGGCCACGCCCTCGCGGTGACGCGACTGCGGCGGGCGGGAGGGCGGGGGAATCCTTTTGGAAGAGTGAACGTCAGGGAGTAGGCTGGTGGGAAAGCAGAACTGCCAGGAAGGGCGGGGGCCGCCACGCTCAGAAAGTGGGAAGTTTGAGCGGGCCAGAAAACCCTCTTCTCCCTTCAGCGGCTGAAAATAACTCCAGAATCCGAGCAACGTGATATGGCGTAGTTGATATGCCAAATATTCACCGCCACAGCACTCCGCCCCGCCCTGTGCAAAACTAAACCAAAAAGGAAGAAAAAAATAAAACCCTCAAAGTCTGTTCTAGTTCCAGCGGGTGGTGGCCTTTGCGCTGCCAACTTCTGGAACAGCTGGACAAGTCCCAGGACGCTTGTGCTTCTGTTAGGGTGGGGAGGAAATAGGAGAGGGAAGCAGGGAAATTGAGGTAATGGGTGTCAAGTCAGGTTTTGTTTTTAAAATATATTTTGATCTAATATTTGATGCATACAAAACCTAAATTTAACAGTTATGTTAAGTGTGAACATACTAACAAAACAAAAATCCTACTTTACGTTGCCATTAGTAAATTAAATGCTAAAGCATTTGTTTCTATATCTCTGGGAGTCTGTTGCTTGCTTTAGCCTGATTTTGTGTGTTTGTGTGTGTGTTTGTTTTCTTTATTTTTATATTTCTATATATTTCTATATTTTGGCTGACAATGTTTCGTTTCCCTTTAAAGATTTCTAAAAATAATATATACCATATATGTGTGTGTATGTATATAGCCTTCCAATATTTGCTTTTATTAACTTTTTTTCTATGATTCGCTGAAGTTGCTAAGTGTACTAGTAACAATTCACTTTACGGACCAGGCAAATGGGCAGTCATTCCTCTCAGGAATGATTCGGTTCCATAGCAGATGTGACTATGAAAACTCTTTACATCCTTACCCGGATAAATCCAGACCCCTCTAGCAGAAAGGATAGAGCCAAAAATCTAGGTTAGCCGGTTCAGTGACTCTGTTCCAGGAACTAGCTGACCATAAAGTTAGATTATAATCTTGAGAATAATCTTGAGAAATGGAGAGTTACCCCCTTGTCATTATCACTGGTATTTTTGGAGTTTTTCGATGATCACTGGTATTTTTGGAATTTTCCAATGACGGCCTCCCTACCCATTTTGGATTGTGGTTTCTTCCCCTAAATACTTCTCCCAGCTACTCAGGGTTGAACTCCTCTACCCCTGCATGGGAAATGAGCTTCAGCCCCAGGGTGCTGGTTCCTGTCAATAAACCTCCTGTGATTGCAACAAGGATGGTCTCTCTCTCTTGTGAGTTCCTGAGGGGTTGTGTTATCCCGAGACTTGAGTGAGAGTCATCCCCTCTTGGGGGTCTTTCAATAAGAACACACTATATGTGTTTTTCTGTATTCAAGGGTTACAAAACTTGCAGTAACTCTTACTTGAGTTAGGTGACTTGTAATTTGCCTTTTCCCATTATAAATACTTTTGAATTTAATGTTTATTCATAATTTCATTTTTTTCTTACTTTGGTCTCTTAAGACAGGGTCTCATGTCTGACGTTGGACATGATCTTCCTGCCTACACCTTCCAAGTGCTGGGCTTGCTGGCTTGGGAAATTGTTGTCAGCTTGTGTCTTTGTCTTTAAAAGCTTTCTCCTTCTCCAATCATATAAACCCTTGCCCCACAAAACCAGGCTTTGCCCTGCAAATCATAAACAAGGTGCCCCAAAATACTGCTGTTTATCTCCAACAGAGAAGCCCATTTGCCCTTCGAAGTACATTGTAGGGTTGGGGGACTTAGAGGTGTTTGGCTTTCAATTTTTAATTTTTAAAATTGCATTTGTTACTTGTACATGGAGGTCAGAGGACAGCTTTAGGAAGCCCATTCTCTCTCCACCTTGGGGAGGCGGTGTCTCTTGTTTCTGCCACACTGGGCTGTCCAGGCTAGCTGGCCAGTCTCCTGCGCCTCCATATCACTGTAGGAACCCTAGGATTACAGATGAGTGCTACACCCAGTTTTTTAAATGCCTTCTGCACTTCAAACTCAAGAGGCCAGATTTATGGCGCAAGTGATCTTCACCCTCTGAACTATCGCTCGGGCTGGGAGGTGCTCAGTTTCACAAGACGGTTCTGCAATATTTCCAAAGTGGTTGCACCAGTCTCTATTCCTCTCATATTCCTTTTGATAGCCTACCAAAAATAAATGACTATCACATTATTTTAATATGCATTCCCTAATTACTGATAAGGTTGAACTTTTATAAATACTGTTTTTTCATTCATAGTTCTTCATCTCAGCATTTACAACTTAACACATATATTATTTATACCAATTTTTTGTCAACTGTATACATCACAAATATGTCTGTCCTGTTTGTATCATGTGTTTTCTGTTTTATATTAGCATCTCACTTTATGTTAAAGCTGGCTTATATGAACATTTAACTATATAAAAATACATGTGTCTATATAGATTTCTGTAAGATCGCCCATCGAAAAAAAGCAACAGTAGTTTTCATTAGAAACTCATGATTTTGTTTTCGTTTTGCAGTTGTCCATTTTGTGTGCATTTTGAAATATGCATCCTGAAGGAGTTTCACATGTGCTTTTTAAAATTTAAATTTATTTCAACAGGTATATAAAAACCAAAATTTAGGGCTCAGAGGTTAAGAACACTGGCTGCCCTTCCAGGGGTCCAGAGTTCAATTCCCAGCTACCGCATAGTGGCTCACAACTATCTATAATGAATGAGATCTGGTGCCCTTCTGTATGTAGGCAGAATACTGCATACATAATAACTAAATAAATAAATGTTAGAAAATTCTACATATGTATGGGATTCTATGTTTTCATTTTTATAAAATGTATACATATATGAAAGAAATCTAAATGAAGTCACCAGAAACTGGGTTGGCAATGCCTCAACTCAATGTCTTTTGCCACCAAGTAAAACCTCCCGTGCCAGGGATGGGCTACATCTAGTTGAGTCATTGGCCAAAGAGGCCCCTTGGGAATCCAGAAACATCTCAGGCTGTTGCTGAGGCTATTAGTTGCTCCCCATAAATTGATGGAAAGGCCCTATCACTGAAGACAGTGTTAACATACCTCACTGAACACAGAGAAGTCAAACTGGTGCCTAACCAGAGCTTTCACTCCTAGTTTTCATGGTTCTGGAAGGTACTCTGCTGCTGTCAGAGGAGAAAAGTAGCAATCAACCCAGCTACAAACCCTGCGGTTTTACCATGGTGACCTGCCTGCATGCTATGTTGGTGCAGTAGTGACACAAACGTGGGAGTAACCAACCGCTCTGATTGGATTTAAGACCCACTCCATGAGATGGAACTCAGCTGACACTGCTCAGGTGGCGAAGAACCTGAGGCTAGCTAGGCCATGGGTCTAAGGGAGAACCAAATGCTATGATTCTGCTGAAGGAACATAATAATGAAATGACTCCTAATGACACTCTGCTATAGGCATAGATCAATCGCTCCACTCAGCCAGCATCAGAGAAGCTTGCTCTTGCAGTATAAGGGAACTAACACAGAGACTTCCAACTGGACTATGTGAAGAGAGATTTTGGAACACTCAGCCCTAGATGATAGGGTATCTTCATAAAACCTCTTCTCTTGGGGGCTCAGGGAGCTGGGAGAAGAGGAGTCAAAAAGATTGTAAGAGCCAGAGGTGACACCAAGAAAGCAGCATGACTCATTCTCTCTCTCTCTCTCTCTCTCTCTCTCTCTCTCTCTCTCACACACACACACACGCACACACACGAACTCTTAGGGACTGTGGCAGTGTATCCAGGGCCTGCAAAGGTTCAAGCCAGGTGGGGGTCCCAGCACTGAAAGGAGCACATAGGTAAGAGCTCCCATCCCTCACTAAGAAGTTATCTCCAATTGACATCTGCTTGCAAAGAAAAAAAAATCTCTCCAATGGAGTCTCACAGGGTATATAAACCACACTTATGGGTATGTCTCATGTCCGGCAGTGGATGGTGAGCTCAAAAAACAAACTCAATGGTATTTTTGGAGCCTGGTTTCTTTTGCTTTGGTTTTGCTTTTTTTTTTCTTACTGGTCTTTTGCTTGTTATTACAGTTTCTGGTTTTGTGTTATTATGTGTTTTGTGTGTGTGTGTGTGTGTGTGAGAAAGAGAGAGAGAGAGAGAGAGAGAGAGAGAGAGAGAGTGAGTGTGTTTCCGTGTGTGTGTGTGTTTCTTGTGTTTTCTTTTTTTTTTCAAATCTGGTTTCTTTGTCTGCCTGTTTGTTTTCTAAAGAGAGAGAGAGAAAAAAAAAAGGCATGGAGTTGAATGGATGGTGAGGTGAGGAGGATCTGGCAGGAATTTAGAGAGGGGAAACTATGATCACAATATAGTGTATGAAAAGATTATTTTCAACAAAAATAAAATAAGGTTACGTTTTGTTTTAGGTGTTTTACTTGCGTATGTGTCTGTATACCACTTGTGTGCAGTGCCCACAGAGGTCAGAAGAAGATTTTGGATCCCCATAGAACTAGAGGTACAGATGGTTGTGAGCTGCCATGTGGGTGCCGGGAATGGAACCTGGGTCCTCTAGAAGAGCAGTCAGTGCTCTTAGTTACTGAGCCGTCTCTCCAGCCCCTATGTTTTCAACTCTTAAAGTTGACTTTGAAAAGAATTGGACTTATGGAAAGCTTTGGCTACTACAGCATTCATGTGCACTCAGTATGTGCTCTTCACATGGTCACAGCTTGTATATTTGGAACAAGGACTTTTCTGGTGAACAACTAGAGAATGAATTATAGCATGCACAAATGAAGGCAGAGCCATTCTTTCATGACCCCACAGAACAATGTTCTAACATTGAAATAACCCTACGACTATTATCCAGCCTTTACTTTAAAATGTCCAGCTGAAGTTCAAGGCAGGGTCTCACTTCCTAACTCAAACTGGCCTGAAACTCCAAGCTCTGGGATTCCAGCCTGTGCCTCCACCAGGCTCTCTTCTTACTCTCTTTATGGAGTCTTTTGATGAATAAAAGCTCTCAAGTTTAATATAATTACATTTGCCAATCTCTTCTATAGCTAGAAACTTTGATGGCCAAAATGCCTTGAGGACCCTAAAGCTAGAGAGGTTTTTTCTTAGTAATTTTGGGAAAGTTTTAGCTTTCTCTCTTATATTTAAATTGTGGATCCATGCTGGAATTAGTTTGTGTTGCTATGAAGTAAGAATCTTTGGTTTTCCAAATGGCCAACTAGTTGTCTGAATGGTATTAATAGACTAGTATCTTTTTCTCAAATGACTGTCATTACATCTGGGATGTATCAATCAATGCTTCAAAACGCACAGGTATGTTTCAGGGCTCATTATTCTCCTCTAAGTCATCTCTCCTATTGCCAGGACTACCCTGCCTATTATTATAGCATTATACGTTTTGCTAGCTGGTGGAACACACTCCCCCACTTTGGCATTCTCTAAGAGTGTCTTAATTATCCGTAATTGTTCTTCAGTAAAGACTTTAGAACCAGCTTGTCTTTTTTCAGTGTCTTGATATGAAGTTTGGAAACACACCATTTCTATATAATGATGAATGAAGAAGAATTCATAGCTGGACACGATGGCACACTCCTATAATCCTAGCACTCGGGAGGGTAAAGCAGGGAATTTGAGGCCAATCTGTGGAGGAGGAGGGAGAAGAAGACCTTAGTTGGACAAACCTCTTACATCTTTTTGAGCATCCATCTTCAGATTTGTTCTCAAGTCCGTTGGTTTGCCTCAAGTCCATCAGTAGTCAAAAATAGACCAGTCACGCTCCATAAAAATGGTAGATTCGTCCTAGCATTTTGGTTTTATAAACTCGAAGGCCATTTTGTTTTAGATCAACATTTGTAAAGCAATCTAAACTTTCATATATTTTAGGACTTTAGATTCGAATGCATTCATTCACCAGAGTTCATTCATCATTACCTCCTGCCATGTTCCATACTCAAGCAGGAGAAAGGATTTTTATCACTCTGCTGCATGCCCATCTGACTTTATAAAGCAGAAGCTCGCCTTCCAGGGCAGTCTAGTTCCTCACTAAAGAGCTCGCCCTACCCAGGCATCATCAAGAAATTTTACATACATTGTCATGTTTCATTTTCAGTATAATATCATAAAGTAGAAATTTTTTTCTGGTTTTTCGAGACAGGGTTTCTCTGTAGCTTTGGAGCCTGTCCTGGAACTAGCTCTTGTAGACCAGGCTGGTCTCGAACTCACAGAGATCCGCCTGCCTCTGCCTCCCGAGTGCTGGGATTAAAGGTGTGCACCACCACCGCCCGGCATAAAGTAGAAATTTTAACCCCATGGTACCAATGAAGAAGCAGGTTAAGGTACTCATACAACTTTTCCATGGTCACACAGGTAATGACATCACAAGATTTTAATCCCAGATTTGTGTCCTAAATTCTTTAGACTACAATGCTATGCACATTACCTTTTGTTACCTTGACACACACTAGAGTCACTAGGGAAGAGCAAGCCTTAACTGAGAAACTGCCATCAGATGGGCTTGTAGGCTGTCTGTGGCACACTGTCCTGGTTAGGGATTGATGTGGGTGGGGGGCCTAGTCCACTGTGGGTGGCCCTAGCCTGGAAGCAAGCTAGTGAACAATGGTCTGTGCTTCCGTCCCTTCTCCACGTTCCTGCTTCAGTTCTTCCCTACTTTTCTCAGTGACAAACTGGGCATGGAAGTGTAAGTCAAGCAAATCCTTTCCTCCCCAGGCTGGTTTGGTCATGGTTTTATGACAGTGACAGAGGGCAAACTAGGACAACCCCCTGCAAGTTCCTCCTGTTAGCTCCACAAGTACATCCTGTGACTGTCAATCGAGGAACATGGTTCTAACCACCATTTTTAGGGTTCCTAGCATATCCCAACCCCTTTGAAACCTTGCAAACATCCAAACCCAACCTCAGAAACACTCATGCCTACGTGTTCCCCTGCCCTCCCCTTCTCTTGGTTTTCCCACGGAAGCTTTTAGCCTGTGCCCCGAGTGCTCATATTTGCAATGTGATCTCAGAGGCAAGGGTGGGGTGATTTATTATAATGTGCTCTCTGGTGAGCAGCAGCTCATTTCTGCATGTGAGCTGGACAAAGTCAAGTTAATATTTAATATACAACCCACTTTTCAGGACTACTATGTCAAACCTCGGGACCACTCCAGTCTTAGACTCTGTCTCTACTCCTTTAATTCTCTTTAATAGGAAGCTCCTGTTGGAATTTCCTGCAGATCTCACCAGAGAGCAGTCTGGCTCAGTTAAGTGTCAATTTTTGTTTCCTTCACAAAAAGTCTTTATTGAAATGGTTTATGGTGGCCATCTAGTTGTCAGGTTGTGGGCGACATTACTTGTAACAAACCACATGGAAATCACAGATGGCATTACTAATGCTGTCTTAGTATGCATTGTGGTTTACGGCAAGGAGAGACAGGAAAAGTCTCAGGAATGACTCAATCAGACAAAAGTTAAGGACAGCCTCTGCATCCATCCTCGGAGTTTGCCTTAAGCTGAGTCTTAGAACAGGAAATGCTACACTAATCTGAGCTGCCCTGTGTGTTACTCTCATGTTCTGCAGAGACATGTGCAGAAATAACAATGGTTAGCATTCTTTCATGTCAGGGATCTCCAGTCTCATACCTGCTCGCTGAGAGCTACTCCTCACTCCTTCGCTATGCAAGCTTGGAACGCCCGTACGAAGTTACAACAAGGCAGGCAGGAGAGCGTGATTGATAGCCTTGGACTTGTCTGAATTTCTCCCACTTATTTCTTCACGATGGATCAGACCAGGAATCAGCAGTCTCTATGAGTTATAGTCTTTAAGACCTTTTCCTGATACCTAGATTTCAGATGCTGTAAGTTGAATTATATGCTCATTCAGTATATTCTGGTTCATGGCATCTACCATGAACCAGACCTGGGGATATAATATCAGACCTGGGGATATAATAATGAAAAAGCAAGTCATAGTAATCTCTGCCCTCATCAACCTTGGAGCAGAGGAGAGGAGATACAATTACACAGCAAGGGGGGTGCTAGAGGGAGTACAGGATGGCATGGACATGTAGGATGGTACATATGATGGACATGGGAGATCATGGAAAGCTTTCAGAGAATATGGCATCTAAAGACTGGATGTGGATGTAGACGCTTACAACAGAAGAGAGTGACAGATGGCATATCTAAGGAACTAGTGGAAGCAGCTTTCAGTCTGTTTAATTCAAGGTATGTTTCATTAACAAATGATTGGAAATATCAGTAACATGTAGCAGGAAGCATATATTTGCCATTCATGCCACAATATGAAGAAAGGAGTATGAGGGATGCTAAACATAAGAAATGACTGAGGAATAAATCTGAGGTAGGGAATCTAGGCGGTCTAGAGAAGATGGACTGAATCGGAGTAGTTCAAACCCCCGTCAGACAGAGAAGCAGGCAGAATCAAGAGCTACAAAGAAAACAGAATCTCTCTCTGCCTATACTCATATTTATGAAAACCACAAAGCATAACATGATGATTAGAGCTCTGTCTTTTTTGTTGTTGTTTTCGCTCTGTGTAACTGGAACTTACTATGTAAACCAGGCTGGCCTCCAGCTCAGAACCCTGCCAGGTTTTGCCTCATGAGTGCTAGAATTAAAAGTATGCATCACTATGTCCAACTCGATAAAATAAATAAACTTAATACTTACAATGGCATGACTGATATTAAATATAATAACAGATTTGTCTTCATACGAATCTCAGTGGTCTCACTGGTCAATATGATTCTTTATTACCTCAACTTTACTCCAACACGTCTGAGGAGGTAACTCCCCAGCATCCTCCAGGTTACAGGTCTATTCATGCCCCTTTTGACAGCAGAGATTTCTGAGATGACAAATCAGGAAATGCCCAATTAAGTTTAGGTCTATTTTATAGCTCCACCTCCAGCCAAAGATGTCATTTGATGGCTAGGAAAAATGGGCTGGTAATAAGCTATAAAGTCTACTTTTGTAAACTTTAGCAAAAGGGAGGCCACAGGCAGGGTTTACTAGATTTTGCACAGTAAGGCCATTGACCCCTTAAGGCACCATTGCCTTCATGGCCATCTGCACACTTAGAACCCTACTGCTAAAATGTGTTGATTTTTCATAGATAAAGACTCTGTGTTGAATTTTTCCTTTCAATATTAAGCACATGGCGGGGGCACTAAATGTTTTAAAAAGTCAAAGAAATATTATATTTAAAATGAAAAGAGATAATCTTAGATTTCTATGGTGGCTCTAAATTCCTCAGCAGTGAATAGAAAGAACCAATTCATATTCTCTGTAAAGTTCTAGGATCATCCCGTGGCCCTGCATATCCTAGGCAACCATTCTACCACTGAGCCACATCCCTATTCTTTTACATGGAAACGACTTTTTCATCTAGCCTTAGTTGTCTAACTGGAGCATCGTGTTGCTTTGCAGCACTTGGAGGACTAGTCATTGGCTTTCTCTATTTTCTTTACAGTCTCCTGGCTTACTTTTCTACTGTTATTCCATCCTGGGGACTGAGGTCATCATGTCAGTGATAAGTCTGAGCTGCTTGATGGAAATCAAAAAAAAAAAAAAAAAACCAAAACCCAGCACTGCACAAAAGCTACTAATGGCCAGAGGTGGATAGAAGGTTGTGCTTTACAACTGTGGGTCTGAGGGGCTGTGTCCTGGAGTCCCCTGATGGTAACCTAAAGGTTTTTTTTATTTTCTTCAATCTCATGAATTCAAAAATTTTAAAAACATATTTATACATTTCCATTTATTCTACTTAATATTCTTTCTGAAGTGTTAGTTGTCCCTAAAGCCTCCAGGGTCTCTTCAATGCACAGTCCTAAAAGTCTTTGATAGTTCCCTTGTTTTACCCTGAACACACACACACTCACAGACACACACCTGTGCATGCTCACAGGCACACTTACACAGAGCAGCTGAATTGCAAGCTACTTTTCCTGTCTTTGCCTCCCATCTCACCCTAGGAACACTGGAATTACAGCTGTGTGCCACACATACAGTTTTTTAAATAATTGTTGGAGGGTGCTCCTGTATTTCTGTTGCTTTCATTGGTTAAATAAAGACCCTGCCTGGCTTATAAGATAGGTCAGCCCTTAGGTGGGCAGAGTAGACAGAATGGAAGTTCTGAGGTGAAGAAAGGAAGTGGGCCAGATGCCATGAGCTTCCACCACAGGATGGATGCAGGTTAGAATGGTCTGGTAAGTCACCACTCATGGTGACATACAGACTTTTATAATGGGTTAGTTTAGATGTGAGAGCTAGCCAAGAAAAGACTAAAGATAATGGGCCAGGCAGATTTTAAATGAATACTGTTCTCATGTGGTTATTTTGGGCATAAGCAAGCAACTAGCGGCTGAGCGGGCCAGCGGCTGGGGGCTGGGAGTCGGGCACTGGGAATATAACCCACACCCCTCCCCTAATTACAACAAAATAATTTTTATTTAGTGTGCATTGATGTTTGCCTGCATGTACATCTGTGTGAGGGTGTCAGATCCTGGAGTTACAGACAGTCGTGAGCTGCCATCTCTCGTAGTCCGCTTCAGCATCACATATTCTAAAACTGGAACGATACAGAGAAGATTAGCATGGCCCCTGCAATCCAGCTTTTTACGTGAATTCCCAGGATGAAACTCACATTCTCAGACCCGTGTGGCATGCCAAGTGCTTTCATCATTCAGAGGTCATCTCTCCCACTCATCTTACATATTTTTGCTCAGGCTGGGAATCAGCCATTTCTACCTGAAACTTAGGCTTCTGGTTCCCTTTGCCTGAAGATAGGATTTGCATGTCACAGTCTAGATACGAGACATGTTAGTTGTTATTAAGTTTGTTATCAATATCCTCCTTAGTGGACAGAATGAAGATAATGCTCTCCCCTTTCCTCTCCCATCTAAAAACTCTGAGTTCATTCAATTCAAATATAGAAAAGCAAGGCGTAGAAGTTGAATTTTATTTTTATATCACTTACGTTACACTAGTACTAGTTTTCAAAGACCATCAATATACTTCTTTTCTCTAAGTAGAAAAACCGGAGTAACAATGCAAAACAATTATGAATACCTATACTACTGAAAACAGTTTAAATACATCTGTTGCTGCTTCCTTAATTCCAGCTGTATCTTATTGAGGATATATAGTCAACTTAGTGCACTTTAAAAGCAGAAAATATAAACTCCCTGTCTATGGTTAGATTATAAGTTAATATACATATATGAATATTTGTTTCCTATAGTTTTTGATATTTTAGGATTACTCCTTTCTATTTTGTTTAAACAAGATCTTTAAAAAAATCTACAAAACAATGTATGTTCTGAAAAGTTTACTTTTATTCTTGCTCCTTCTTCTTTATTCTTTCCCTTTCCATAGATTGCTGACAACCTATTTAATACAATTAAACCTTTTTGTCTCATTTGATTTCATATATATAAGAATATATGTATGTATGCATAATTGTGTATATACCCATACATCTGGCTGCCGTTTTTTCCTCCACCCTTTCTCACTTAGCAGCACGTTCTGGTTATCACAGCAGGGGATTGAATTATTTTTCGTTCTTCTCCCGCATCCGTTAGATGTCTGCACCACAGCCCCAGCATTTTCTTCCTAATTAGCTGATTTTTGGCTATGGCAGAGCTGCAGTGTGAAGACATCCAGCAAACTTTTACAGCATGAGCAGATTTTACTAAATCCACTGCCTAAAGCGTGCCATCATTCTATGTAACACTTAGAAACAAAATCACCCTGGCAGTCAATTGGGCTGACACTGATTGTAAGATAAATCCCAACTTCAGAGACTGAAAATGCTTTTGCTTAAGCTAATCTTTTAAAGTTTAAGACATTCAAATCCCTTCTAAAACCCTTAAGAACCCAAGAGAAAGGTACAACCATGAAAGATGGGACTTTTTCTTGTTTTGGCCCCACCCTCAGCCCCTGGCACTTAAATAAATATTTGTTAAATAAATTCTGAAGTTTGAAGTTTAACAAACTTACCTGAGGTTAGACAATCACTACGGGTAGAGCCTGGTTTGAACCAGGAAGTCGTGACTCATTGCTGCCACCCTCCCCACCACACATTCAGAAATATCTGCTGAAACACCTTCAACAAGCCCATTGCTCTTCTCAGGACAACTTGTATTTCCACTTTCCCTTGCTGCAATCTTACACAGGTCTCTTCCCCAACTCCCTCGCTCCAAAGAGAAGCTAGTCTCATGACTCCAGCAGGACCCACCACACAAGCAGCATCTCATTTTACTACACACAGATCCCCCTATGCTGTGGCCCCCACCACGCTCACACACCTGGCCACACACAGATCTTCCTATGCTGTGGTCCCCACCACGCTCACACACCTGGCCACACACAGGTCCCCCTGTGCTGTGGCCCCCACCACGCTCACACACCTGGCCACACACAGATCCCCCTGTGCTATGGCCCCCACCACGCTCACACACCTGGTCACACACAGATCCCCCTATGCTGTGGCCCCCACCACACTCACACACCTGGCCACACACAGATCCTCCTCTGTTGTGACACCACCCCTCTCCCCCGCCACCCTGACTCAACACATCAAGGAAAGACAGGCCCTCTGTCTGCCTTCTAGGGCTGATTCCTCCACATGGATTTGGAATTCTGTTCTTCCTACTGTTCTAGAACCCTCACACTAGGACTGATCAGCTCTGCTCTGTGTTCTCAAACTGCCCTTCTCTATCAGGTAGGGTAGCTTGGCCCCAATAAGAAGAGCCCCAACTCAATGTGGTCTTTTCTCTCTTGTACAATGCTTTACATTTTAATTTGTCATTGTATCAAAATTAAAAGGTACAGACTGCCCTTGTTGGCCTTTACCTCAGCTGCCTTTTCCCCAGGGC
>JAQHUG010000098.1:959022-988253 GCA_028555095.1 Dicrostonyx torquatus
AATAGAGGTATTGGAGGGCTGTCTATTCCTTGAAAGTAATGGTATTCTGACAGAACTTAAATATTCTACAATAGGGGATTAAAGTGGCCGTTATACATCTCCATAGAGGAATACAACGTAAGCCATGACAATTGGTCATTGTGTTAAGTGAAAATAAGTCAGATCAAGAAGACAAGTATTGTCTATTTTCCCTCTTACTGTGCCCTAGGTTTAAGATAGAAGAATGACAAGAAAGTAAAAGGGGACTATTTGAGAAGAGGTAAGACACCAGTCAGAGGTGGGACAAAAGAGAGTATGGGAGGTGAATGTATTTATGATGTTCATATATGAAAATGTCATAACAAAGCTACTCATTTATTTTTATTGGTGGATTTTGTTCTTTAAAACTTTCATACAAATATATAACACATTCTGAATATCCTCCCATCCTCTCTTACAAAACAAAATATTTGGCTTTTGGAAACAGAGTCTCTTGCAGCCCAGGCTTGTCTTGAATCCCTGATCTTCTGGATTCTACCTTCTAACTGCTGGGCTGTACCACTATGCCTGACTTGAAACTCTTTAAAAAACATTTATTTTACTTTATTTATATGTTTAAGTGCTTGCCTGTGCATCTGTCCACCACATGTACCTTTGGTGCCTGCAGAGGTCAGAAGAGGGCCTGAGATTGCCTAGGACTGGAGGTACGAATGGTTGTGAACCATCATGTAGGAGCTGAGAACTAAACTCAGGACCTCTGCAAAAGCAGAAAGTGCTCTTAACCACAGAGCAATCTCTGCAACCCCCAGGGAATTATTTTTTGAGATAGGGTCTCATATCCGTGGCTAGACTCAAACTTGCTACATAACTAAGAGTGACCTTGAACAATTCCTGCTCCTCCTGGCACTACCCACTTCATGATGGTTCTACAGGAATATACCACCACACCAAGTGTGATGTGATGCCCAAGATCAAACCCAGGGTTTTGTGCATCCTAGGCAAGCACTGTACCAACTGAGCACATCCTCATCCCTTCAGGCAATTGTTCACCGTAGTTACAGAAGACTAGATGCAGATGAGAAGGATAGAATGGGAAGTCCAGAAATAAGCTCATATTTATAGTCTGTTGATTTTCTACAAAGGTGCCAAGACAGTTCAGTGGAGTAAATAATGTGTTTAAAAAACACAAAGTACTGGGGTGACTGGGTACTCACCTGAAAAAGAATGCCACAGTCCCTAATGTACAAAATCAATTCAAACGAATCACAAACCGTAAGGTAAGAGTCTAAACTTAGAAGCCCCCTAGAAGGAAAGAGGAGATTAATTTCCACTACCTTGGGTTAGGCAACACCTACTCAAAGGTGACATCGAAAGCATGGAGCAGCAGTGCAAACAGATGCCACGGACTACAGCAGACTCGAGACACTTGTGCCATGTGTTCCATCACCAAGACAGTGAATGATGACTCAGAAAAAGGGAGATAATTTGCAGTTCATATTCATGCAAAAAATGTGTACCGATAATGTAAAAAAGCCCAACAACAAAAAACATATGACCTAAATTTTAAAATGGCAAAGAATGAGAGTAGACATTTCTCCCTAGGAGACATACAGGTGGCTAACGAACACAGGGAAAAGCGCTCAACATGTCCAGTCATTAGGGAAACGCAAATCAAAACCAAAATGAGATGCTACTCCAGGTGCAGTGGGATACACTTTTCCCTCCACTTTCCCTCCACAGGTAATAACAAGTGTTGATAAGTTACAGAGAACTAGCATTGTCATACATGGCTGCGTGCAATGCAGAAGGACATAGCCATTTTTGCAAGATAAGCTAGCACAGTCTCAAACTAGTAAACAACATCACCATGAGATTCAGAAATGGTAGCCCTGGATTCCAGAAGACAGTTGGGTATGGTAGGGCATACCTATCTATCACGCCAGCATCTGGGACAAGGAGGCTGGAGAATCAGGAGGTCAAGCCTTAGGTATATAGTAAGTTTGAGGCCAGCCTGAAATGAAACCATTCAAAAGTCAAACAAAATAACTTCTATGTAAATATTCTTAACAGCACCTTTTCTTGACTCAGGAAACAGCCACAAGCCAACATTCACAATAACGGAAAAATAAAAATGTGTTATCTGGATACACTAAATTGCAGCAATAAAAAAATCAAATGCACACAGTGTGTGGATAAGTCTTAAAACTCACTCAGCTGAGTCAGAGAAACCTGCTCTTCATAATGAAATATTGTGTTCAGATTTATATGACAAGCTCAGAATAGGAAAACTGATAGAAAGTAGATTAGAGTTCAGGGCTCGGTAAGAAAGGGGTGTGTGCTAAGAGAAATGAGGAATGATTACAAATGGGTTTCTTTTAGGGTGGTAACATGGTCTCAAATCAGATGCAGTGATTATACAACTCAGGAAAGAAATCAAAATATATTGAAACTGTGCCTTTTAAATATGTAATACACATCATGGGTCTTGATGACACCAACAGAACAAATTCTGCATAATGGGCTTGTGGTAGCTTTTCTTTTGCTCTTTGTCCTTGTCATCCACAATCAAAATGTATCTCTAATTGCAGGAAAAGGAAAACAAAGGTATCGGTTTCAGTGCTTAACCTTCACAGGAGAATCTCTGAGAGTTCACTGTGAGCATTCCTGGGTTTAAGTGGTCATCCCTTCAGGAGCTTGCTACTGGGGCTGGAGCCATGGCTCAGCAGTTAAAAGCACAGCCTGCTCTTTCAGAGGGCTCTAGTTTGAGTCCCAGGACCTGCAGGGTAGCATACGACAATCTGTGACTACAGCTCCAGGGGATCTGACACTGTCTCCTGGCTGTGGGCACTGCACGCATGCGGTGTGCAGACATACATGCAGGCAAACCACTCACACCTATAAAATTAAATTTTTATTTAAAAAAAAAGAACACACTGCATTCTCCTTCCCTCTTCCCAAGTCACTGCTCTCTACTGTAAAATCGAGAGAGCTTATTTTTCTCCTAAAATAATGAACCCGTGGGTGTTGTTTCTTCTCGACTGTGGTGATTCACTCCGGCTGAGTCTTTTCCGTGTCTGACTTTTCATAGTTTGCTGCAGCACCGAGCCTCTTGCACTTTGCAAGTTCTTGCTTGGATGGTAACACATTTGATGCCTCTCTCAAGTGGAGTTTACTGCTTTAATCTAATGGAGCAGTTGCGTTCTGGCTCCGTTTGTCACCTTGACAAGTTAATCGTTTGGTTATAATCCCCTAGAAGTTGTTTTTACAATGAAACTACCAGTTCAGGTTGAAAAAAAATCTTCAGGGTCAATTTGAGAGTATAATATGCTGTAGAATTGCAAAGACTGAATTAAGATAGTTTATATACGGGGCTGGGGATGGTTCAGAGGTTACGAGCACTTGCTGCTCTTTCAGAGGACCCAGGTTTGATTCCCAGCACGCACATAGTGACTCACTTTGCGCACCAGGCAAGCATATGGCACACAGACCTAATGCAAGCAAAATATTCATAAAAATATAAAAAGAAATTTAAAAAATGTAAGATAGATTATGTACAGTCAAAAAATTACAGAGAAGTATACCAAATCAGGAGTTTTCTCTTCATTACAGGATGCATAAATATATCTGTGGTGATTTGAATAACAACGATGCCCATAGGTTCATATGTTTGCGTACGTGGTCCCAGTTGGTAGAACTGTTTGAAAAGGATGGTGTGGCCCCTCATTGGAGGAAGTGTCCCACTGGGACTGGGCTTTAAGGTTTCAAAAATCCACACCGTTACCAGTTAGATTATATGTTCTTTCCACATTCTTCTGTCTAAATAGTAAGCCCTCAGCTACTGCTCCAGAACCATGGCAGCTTGCCTGCTGCCATCCTCCCCGTCGTAATGGTCACGGGATTTAAGTCCCTGAAACCATAGCCCCAAGTAAACTCTCCATTGTCTAAGTGTCTGTGGTCACAGTGTCTCTTCACAGCAATAGAAAAGTAACCAAGACAGTATTAGCCGATTGCTTCGTTCCAGGTAGGTAATCAGTTAGTACCAGATGAGGACCACATCTGAGGAAGGGATTCTCAATCGTCTAGTGCTGCGACCCTTTAATACAGCTCCTCATGTTGTGGTGAACCCCAACCTGAACATTATTATCGCTGAGACCTCATAACTGCAATTTTGCTACTGTTACGATCGTAATATAAATATCTGTTATGCAGGATAGCTGATCTTGACCTCTGTGAAAAGGTCATTCGACTCTCCCAAAGGGATTCAACCCACAGGTTGAGAACCATTGATCTAAGGGTTATCACTGTTCATTTAGACATGCTCAGAAGGCAATAGGACTTAAACAGAGGTGCACACAATCTATAATACTATCAAAAAGCCTTAGACACATAATAAAATTAAACCTGCAGAGGATGAGATAATCAATGGGGAAGAGAAAAAGAAATTGAAAGTTTTAGAGCTACTCTGTCATCACACGTAAAGCAAGCAGGCTGTTCTAAGGACAAGCATAGCTTCCACCAGAACGTCTGTCACTAAGAGTTTCTGTCAGTGTCATGACCAACAGCAGGAATTCTGTAGAAGTGCGTGGGAAACCAGAGGAAGGAAACTGCCTTTGGTTTTACGCCAATGGCTGATTCCGTTTGAAACATGACCTGTGCTTAAAAGAGGAAAGTTTAGAAAAGCTGGCATCCTCTTAGGTCCGTCTTTAAGTTTTCCATATGTGACCTGTCCCTGAGTTGTTTTTTTTTTAATTAAGTACTGTTTATTTATTCAGCATATTATCATTGTGAGTTTAGGGCCTTATTTGTTAGAGATATAAATTGAGCATAACCGTGAAAGTATTTGTATTATATATGTTTTAAATACTCTGGTTTAAAAAAGCACTGATACTGGGATGGCAGGTGGATAATATGGCAAACCAGAGCAGTTTAATGCCCCTGTTATCTGCAATAAACAAACTAATGAGAGATTTCATGTCCCTGTACAAGGTACAATGTGCCAGACAGTTGAGGGACACTGCTATCAGCTTATGATGGGGAGTCACCTGCACTGGGGAAGGGGTGCTGGTGGTGGGCAGGGAGAGCCAGAAGGAATTCATTGGAGTCAGAGTCTCCTACAACTCTGGGAGATCAACAATAGCCATTATGTCATGTTAATGCATCACGAAGAGTGAGTCGAGGGGCAGCAGTTCCTGCTCTGCCAGGCTGGAAAGCAAAGAAGGGAGACCTTATATGGTGAGGTAGGCAAACCTACATCTGGGCTATAAACTGCTGCCGGAAGTGTCAGAAGCCATGTGATTCATCCCCCCCATCCACGAGGACCATGTTTCAAGACCCACAATGGATGTCCCACACCGCAGAGTACTGAACTCATGCATGCTAGGTTTGCCCTACACATTCATACCTATAGTAAGGCCTGATGTATAAAGTGAGCTCAGTAAGAGATAACAACAAGCAATTAAAATAGCGTGAACTATTATAAAGGTTATGTAAACTCCCTCTTCCCCATAATTTGCCCAATTAAACTCAATGAATCACCAGGGCAGGAAAAAGACCAGAAAATGAAGGGCAACTAGTTGGGAAGAGGAAGGAATAAGAAGATGAAGGATGGTGAGTAACCAGAGGCTACAGAGGGTGAAAATAATCCAAAACAGGTAATAACAAAATATGTATGAAAATGGCAGAATGAAACCTGTCATTGTGTAAATTAATATATGCCGACAAATACCTATATCAAAATAAGTAAATAAATTTATTTTACAAAAAATGAAAATAAAACAAGATTTATTTGAACATTGCGATAATCTGAACTTGCTGGCACTTCTCTGTTATCCCAGCATGGGAGGTGAGAGCAGAAATATCAGGTGTTCAAGGTCATCCTCAGCTACATAATGAAGCTGAGGCAAGCCTTAGACCCTGTTTCAATAAACAAAAACAAAAGTACCCTTAAAAATAGTTTAAATTATGTGTCTCTGTGTGTGAATGCATGCATGTGAGTGCTGATATCTGCAGAGGCCAAGGCTTCAGCTCCTCCTGGAGCTGAGCGACAGACAGGTATGAGCCACCTGACAGAGGTTCCAGGAACCAAACTCAGGTCCTCTGCAAGAGCAATACTTGCTTTTGACCTCTAAGTCACCTCTCTAGGTCCCAGACAAAAATATACTAATTCTTCACTTGCACCACAGTTATTTTTAGACTGTACCTGCCTTCAGGGAACTCCAACCATGAAATCAAACAGGGTTGAATAATGGCCCACGTTCACTTCCAGAGCCAGGGATGTATTGCGTTCCCTTCATTGTCTTGAAGACTATTTTTAAGCAAAGGCTGTGTTGTGCGGGGGATCCCCTTGCAGGGGTGCTCTCATACTAAAATACAAGACACACAGTTTTTTCGCCCCTGTGTTAAAATACAACAGTTACTTTGGGAGATCAATGATCCTCTATGACTTTATACAGTCCTTCCCTAAGACTGCCTGCCCCTTTCCCCAAATGCCTCACCTATTCTAACTTACAGTCTTTGAGGAGGGATTTGAATTTCGATTGATTTCTTTGCTTTTGGGTCACTAGCACCTTGGCAGCAACTGGCACACTAAACTCTTAGAATCACTTACCAGGATTTAACTATCTGGCTATTTACCAACACAGAGATGGAAATTTTTAAGTCAAGGCAATTGGTGGATGTTGGGGTAAAGAAAACCATTCTCCGGCACCATTTGTGGGTGCTCTTTCGACAGGAACATAACCACAGGGAGTTTCTGACCCTCATTACTCTCTCTCCTAAACAATCTTGTTCCTACACCCAGAATTAAATGTGTTTATGAACTGGGTCATACACAAGCTGGTACTACAAGTCTGGTGAGCCTGTTTCTCTAGAAGGTTCTAGATAGGAGTCCCATCCCAGTTATTCCTAAAGCAATATCTCAAGGAGGGAGGCATTAAGATGACTTTAGATCTTGATTAGATTTTTACAAATCCTGAGTCAAAATTTACTCTGAATATGGCTTCTATGTCTTCAGCTCATTTGCTTTCTTTAATAAGAGAATGTCAAAATTTCTGTCTATATTTTTCTAAATTTATACCTTTTATGTTGCTATTAAAATATTCAGTGTTCAGTTTACCTTTCTATTACTGTAACAATCACCATGGTAGCTGGCAGTAAGATGTGAAACAGGCTTTCTCTCATATGGAGAAACTGCATGTCATCAATAATAATACTGCTTGATCTTATATGTAGGTAGATTCCCTAATTACTGGAGAAGAGGAAGAAGAGGAGGAAAAGAAGGAATGTCCATAGTTAACTGAGGAAAAATGCTAGAAAACTAACTTAACAAGTGAAAAACCAAGATGCAACTGTCTCTCTCCTGTACAGATTGGTCTAGCTATAAACTACTCCAGGCACGATGGATTTAGAATCCCACAGTGCTCCTTGCTCTAATGACTTAATGGGTGTGAGCAGAGACCATCAGCAACTGCTGAAAGCATCAGGTAAAAAGCTGAGTGAGAACTTGGCAGCTTCCCACTCAGCACAGCAGGGCCTGCCTCTGCCCACCCATCCATCACAGTGCACAGAACAAGCCAGGCAGGCAGCTTATGCTTCCTGATATGGACAAAACAGGGAGCTTTTGTTTTGATTTATTTTGTCTTTCTCCACATGTTCTAAAGTGATTGATAGCTTAGAGGATCAACTATTTTGTGTAGTTTAAACATCTTATTTATTTATTATTTGTGTGTGTGTGTGTGTATGTGTGTACACACCACAGCAAACGTGTGGAAGTCAGAGGACAACTTGCAGGAATCCATTTTATTTCTCCACCTTGTTTTGAGGCAGGGTCTCTCTTATCGTTTCTGCCAGTCTGTACACTTTTGGCCAGCTGACCTGCAAGCTTCTGGGTGATTCTCCTGTTTCCATCTCCCATCTCACTAGTACATGCTGGGATTACACAGCATGTCCATTTAACAGAACAATCATTAGGGTTTGTGACCTTCCTCGCTGTGGACATTTGACTACATTTAGGGTGACTAACATGGGTTCCCTCCTGTGGAGCGGGCCTCAGTTCCAATCAGAAAATGGTCGTCTAACCCCAGAGCAGAGTTGCACTATTGCATCAGAGTGCTCGTCTTACCCGAGTAAGCAGAAACATAGCACTCAGAGTCCGTGCCTGGGTAACTTTTGATGACTGTTTTCCCCAAGCAGCCTGCATAGCGTCTTGATCATGGGGAGAGCTACTGAGCTTCCCACTTTGATGTGGGAGTGTTCTCCTGTATTTTGTATTACTCTCATTGGTTGAATAAAGAAGCTGCCTGGCTTGTAAGATAGATCAGCCCTTAGGTGGGCGGAGTAGACAGAACGGAAGTTCTGAGAAGAAAGGAAGTGGGTCAGTCACCATGAGGCTCCCGCTGCAGATGGATGCAGGTTAGACTTCCGGTAAGTCACCACTTCGTGGTGACATACAGACTTTTATAATGGGTTAGTTTATGATGTGAGGGCTAGCCAAGAACAGGCTGGTGATGATGGGCTAAGCAGAATTTAAATGAATCCAGTTTGTGTGTGATTTGTGTATTCCGGGTATAGCCATGTGGATGTGCGGCCATGTGGCCGGGAGCCGGGCAGGACACAGCCCACTGCTCCTGCCATTTACAACACCGCTCAGTTCCAGCTGATAGCTTTATATCCTAGTAACGAAAGCATGGGATTTCTTCAACAACAGGGTCTCAGTACTGGGGGGCAGTCAGGGGAAATGAAAAATTACATGATAAAGTAATTTTTTATTTTGTTTTTGTTTTTCAAGACAGGGTTTCTCTGTAGCTTTGGTGCCTGTCCTGGAACTAGCTCTTGTAGACCAGGCTGGCCTCAAACTCACAGAGATCCGCCTATCTTTGCCTCCCGAGTGCTGGGATTAAAGATGTGTATCACCACCACCTGGCATAATAAAGTAATTTTTGCACATGATCTAATTGCTTTATCTACTTAAGTGACTTTAGCATTATTACATAGCAAGGAAGTAGAGTATGGTTTCTAGGCTGCACTTTCTGAAGTTGAAACACTAATAAGATTTCAGGCTTCAAAATCTAGTAGTCTTTCTCAGACCAGTGAAACGGCTCAGCAGGGAAAGGCATTTACTGCATGAGGACTTGAGCTCAGTCCTTAGAACACATGTGAAATAGGGTGGAGGGACCAGGCTCTGCAGAGTTGTCCTTTGACCTCCATACACACACTGTGGCACGTATGTGCCCACACACATTTATACACACACCCCATGTGCATACACATATCTCACACACACTCATAATAATAATACATTAAATCTGCAAAGCATCCTTTAGCCTACCCATTACTAAGTACCTAATTTACCCAAGATTCAAGAGTTAAAATTTCAGTGACTGTCTTAGCTTCCTCTCTGTTGCTGTGATAAAATGCTCAGACCAAAAGCAACTTACAAGGTTTACAAATCCAGGTTGCAATCACTCTTTGACATCTGGGTCACAATCACGCTTTGACATCTGGGTTGCAATCACTCTCTGAGGGTCATCAGGGCAGGAACCTTGAGGTAGGAACACTGGGTCATCCTTAGCTTTCTAACACAGCTTAAGCCCACTTGCCCTGGGAATGGAGCCATTCACAGCGCCCTGGGTCCTCCCACATCACTTATCAATCAAGACGGTACCCCACAGGTGTGCCCTTGGACCAATCTGATGGAGACAATTCCTCAGTTTAGGTTTCCTCTCCCCAGGTGACTCTAGGTGGTATCAGTCACACACACACACCCTAATCAGGATAGTGACATCAAACATTCTGCTAGGGGAGCTGGAGAGATGGCTCAGTAGTTAAGAGGCTTAAGAACACTCTTGCCGAGGACCCGTGTTCAGTTCTCAGGATCTATATAGTGGCTTACAATCACCTGTAACTCCATTTCCTGGGAGATCCAATAACCTTCTCTAGTCCGTGGGGGCATCAGGTTAGCACACAGTACACAGACAGACAGACAGACATGCAGGCAGTGATTATGCACAAAGTAAAAATAAACAAACCTTATTTTTTTTAATAACGAATTCATCTTAGATGAAGCGGATTTACAAATGAGTCTAAACAGGCCTTAGTCTGTTTCTTTCTACTGGCTTCTTCTCTGGGCACAAACTCTCCTTCCACATGGACCCTAGATTCTCATTCTGTGGTCAAGAGCACAAGAGCACTCTTTCTTGCCACTTAGAGGAAGTAAATAATAATTCAGAGTAATATAATCTCCAATACAACACAGAATGAATCGATCTCCCTCCACATCCCTTTAGACATAGCTTCGAAAGAACATATTGAGGGACAATGTTGTTTGTTTTGTGACATCTTATTCAGTAGTTCAGACTGGCCAGAGAGTCACTATGTAGCCCATATTAGCCCTTGGCACTCACAGTAAGCTTTGTGCCCCAGCTTGCCAAGCTTACAGGTGTGAGTGACCATGCCCAGGTGACACGCCTTTTTTAAAAAAATATCCTAGTTTTCTCAATAATATCAAAATAACAAAAACAACAAAATCATCTGTAGTTAGTGTTTTCTGTTTGGAAAAGCCCCCCACCTTTTAAAAAAGCGATGGCACAGTGGCTCTGATGTTCCAAGATCCCCACAGTTTGTCACTGTGTAAGAAGCAGAGTCCTTCTGGCACCTGTCTTCTCAGGGATGGTGGCCCTAGAATGTCCTAGAAACAAGGACCTCTCTCTTTTTGAAGACCAGCAGAAAAAAAGAATTCCATTTCCGCATAGGAGTAAATTGTAGTGCACACCAGTCTCACAAGAAATTTATCAAATATGTCTCCTTCAGTCTTTGCTCTAAAATGCCTCTGCCTGTGTTCACTCAGTGCAAACTTAAGTGGCCCGTGACTGTCACCCAGCGCCTGTGTGCAGTGCAAACGTACGTGGTTGGTGACTGTCACCCAGCTCCTGTGTGCAGTGCAAACGTAAGTGGTTGGTGAGTGTCACCCAGCGCCTGTGTGCAGTGCAAATGTACGTGGTTGGTGAGTGTCACCCACATGAGAGCACTTCACAGGCCCAGGCCTGAGACCTCCTTCCCCACCTTTGAATGCTCAGTCTGCAACAGACTTTACTTGGTTGCTGTTTTCCACATTTGTTGATTTTCTTTTTCATTAAAAAAAAAAAAAGATCCACATCTTGCTGCGTATCCCAGGCTGTCCTCAAATGCTCCATCCTGCTGCTGCGGCCTCCCAAGTGCTGGAGAGACACTGCGGAACAACGCCTGGTTGATTTCTAGATGTTGGTTTTTCTTAAGTCTAAGTGAATTTACATTTCCTTTAGATTTTCATCACATAAGGTTAGTTATTATTTCCAATTAAGCTCATTCTCCTCCTCTTCCCTTCCCCTGTCCACTGTGGTAGGCGACAGTGCTTTCTTTCCTACCTGACTGGCAAAGCCTTATGTATCTAAGGTGTGCTGTCTGATTACTGCTGAGTGGCATGTCTTGTTTTCTGCTGTCATTCTTTCTCAGTCAGACTGTGGCATCACCAGTGGCTGCTATGTTTTCATCAGCTTACCCACAAATGCTGTTGCATATATATATATATATCACAAAGCAATTAGCCAGGCAGTAGTGGCACTTTAACCCAGCACTCGGGAGGCAGAGGCAGGCGGATCTCTGTGAGTTCCAGAGCAGAGAGAAACCCTCTGTATAAAAAAATGAAAAAGTAAAAACAAAACAAAACAAAAACTCATAAAGCAATTAAAAATGGATATGATGCTGTCTTAGAGTTTTTATTGCTGCAATGAAACACCATGACCAAAAGGCAAGTTTGAGAGGAAAGGGTTTATTTGCTCTACACTGTCACTGCTCATCCTCTATGGAGGTCAGGACAGGAACTCACACAGGGCAGGAGCCTGGAGGCAGGAGCTGCTGCAGAGGCCATGGAAGGGTGCTGCTTGTGGGCTTGCTCCCTATGTCTTTCTTGCTCAGCCTGCTTTGTTATAGAATCCAGGACCACCTGCCTGGGGATGGCACCACCTACAATGGTCTGGGCCCTCTCCCATCAATCACTAAGAAGATGCCCTATAGGCTTGCCTACAGCCCCATCGTATGGAGGCATTTCTCATAGAGCCTCCCTCCTTTGAAAACTAGCTTGTGTCAACTTGACTTAATCACTAGCCCGTATAGTTGTTTGCAGCAATGAGCAGATTTTTCCAGTCCAGCACTTAGTTTGTGTACAAATGTAATTATATTCATTGTATATGCATTATATAATGAGTTCATGTAGTGCACAAGAGAGGATACTTGGTATTATTAAAATGTAAATGTTCATTGCTCATTTCTATTTTATCATGTTAAAAAACAGTCTTAAAACTAAAGCAGTTCAGGTTGATAAGCTGGCTCAGCACATAAAGGCACTTGTCCGGCCTGATGACCTGAGTTTGAGCCACATAACCTCCATAGTGGAAGGAGAGACCTGCTTTCTGTGACCTCCACATGCATGACACATGCACACACATACATATAAAACATATGTTCATTTTCTTTTCTTTTTTTGTTTTTTTTTCGAGACAGGGTTTCTCTGTGGCTTTGGAGCCTGCGCTGGAACTAGTTCTTGTAGAGCAGGCTGGCCTTGAACTCACAGAGATCCGCCTGCCTCTGCCTCCCGAGTGCTGGGATTAAAGGCATGCGCCACCACTGCCCGGCTATGTTCATTTTCAAAATGAAAAAAAATAAAGTTCTTTATGATGCATATTTTAACTTATTCAACTCAATGCTTATCAACCAGAGGCAGTTTTACCCTCAACAGATCAAAGGGCATTTGGCAGTATCTAGAGTGTTTGTTTACCAACAAATCAAAGGACATTTGGCAGTGTTTATTTATTTGACCCAGGGTAGTTGGTCTTGAACTCAACAGTCCTCCTGCCTCAGCCTTATAAGAGCTGGCATGTGCTAGCTGGCTTGGTTTGTAGTCATTATGGGTTATTACAGCTAGAGAGGAAATACTATTAGTTTTTCTTTCCAGACCATAAAAAGCATTTGAATTTCCTTTGAACCACCTTCAAATTTACATTATCCCATTTAGGCTTGCGGCTATGAATTATACATGGTCTGACCATTCCTGAATCTGTGGGCCACTTCGTATTCCTTCAGGCTCTGGTACTTATTAAGGAATAATCAAAAGTGACAGTGTTGCACGAGGATTATAGGCATGGAACTCAGTGTGCATTTAGATGAACATGTCTTGGCGCTACACAGATACACACAGAATGTCTGGGACCGAGAGCAAAACATGGGAGCTGAGGGCCTAGGGTGGGAAAAAAGAGCTGTCTGAGTTGGGAGGCAGAACGAAAATGATGGCATTGGGAGGGGTTCCCAAGGCTCTGAAAACTCTCAAACTGTCAACAAGGGCCACCAAAGAAAAGGGGCTGAGTAAGGCTTCCTCACCCCATTTGTGGCATGAGGCCTCAGTACGTGTATTTAAGAAGACTTTGGTGATTTCTTAAGTGTCTTTCCAATGCTTGTTTCTGTTAACTCCCATTTGTCAATAATGCGGCAGAGAGGCGACAGCTCTGAGATGCACAGACTCCTGAACAGGGGAGGAAGAACAGCAGCTCCCATTCGGGGAAATCTCTGGGGGTGGGGACAGGGGCCTGAGAGTCAGGAAGGGGAACAACCTAGAAAAAAAACCTGAGATGCACTTATAGGAACTGGGGGTCCGGAATAGCTAACGCTCTGGTTGGAGAAAGGACTTCAGGGTCTCAGAGCAGATGACGAGTTCTGCTTTACACAGCGTCTCACTCATGAGAGAATTTAATGCATGGCTTTCTGATTCTGATTAGCATTTTGCTTCTAACTACTGCTCTTAAATTCAAATTATAGCTTTTTAGAGGATACAAAGAGAAAAAAGAAAAAGAAGAAGAAATACGCTGACGTCTGCATGAGATCGAATAACCAGTCCTTTCAAAACCATAGACCCGGCCATGGGCTGGCTTTCAGCGCCAGGGCTGACATTTTCCGTGCTTGGTGTCTGAATATAAACAATCACATCGGAGAGTTTGAGCCAACTCTGTCAGTTGGCTCGAGCTCTGTGAGGAATATGCAAAATGTTCCATAAGACTCTGGTTCCCAATGTGTTCTGTACTTACATGGCTCTCAAAATCTTATCTGCAGCCAGGTAGTGGTGGCGCACGCCTTTAATCTTGGCATTTGGGAGGCAGAGGCAGGTGGATCGCTGTGAGTTCGAGGCCAGCCTGGTCTACAAGAGCTAGTTCCAAGACAGGCTCCAAAACTACAGAGAAACCCTGTCTTGAAAAACAAAAAACAAACAAACAACAACAACAACAAAATCTTATCTGCGCATTGCTCATCTAGAATGGAAATCTGGGTGGATATGGAACATGGTTAATTTCAACTTTATGCAAGGGGAAGACAGCAGTTTAGTGTCTCACATTCCATCCATTTCTGGCTCCACTCCAACTCCACGTGCTGGACCATTCAGTAGACCTGAAGGATAAGAATTACAGATCTGAAAGAATTGTGCATCCTGTGGGCAGGACAGGAGCTGAGAGTGAGGGTCTGAGAATTCCGGTGGCTGCTGGGAGTCTCCTATGGTACTGTGATAGCTGCCCAAAGTCCCTCTGAAGCCCATGCGAGTGTGCCTGTGCTCCCTGACCCCTAGCTGCTGGTGAAGAGGCAAGCTGAGACCTGAGGACTCCTCACTCCTTTTCCCTACCTCTCCTCTCCCTTCTTTAGATCTCTCTGCCACTATAAAGACTAGACTCTCCCATCCTCCCTACCTGTCAAGACCGCTGATGTAAGCTGCTCCCATAGCATCAGAATGAGAGTGGCGGGCCAAACAACCCCAGCCCCTGCGGAAAGTGTTGCTGGGAGAGACAGGCAACATGTTTATAGCAAGAAAGAAACATCAGCAAGAAAGTCAAGGAGACCTGAGCACAACACAAGAGACTCCAGAGAGAAACAAGAGTAAAATGTTCAGACTAGTCTAGTGGAAGGAATAAGCCAACAGCAAAAACACAGTGGGAAAACAAACAAACAAAAAGCCGTGACTCAGAGGGAAGGGGAAGGGACTTTGGAGGATAGGCCCTGGATGGTGGATTCTGAAGGGGAAAAAAAAACAGATGGGAGAGAGATGATAGGGGAAAATGTTTCTGTGTTGAAGAAGGGCTTATATCTACAGTTCAGGTGTAATTAGTGAGAAACACATGAACCAAGCAAAATTCTTGAACTACAAGATAAACAGAAAATCTTACATTCAAAAAATAACTAGAAAAGGGTGAAGTACAAGAAATAGCATCAGATAAGCGTATGACTGATCCTCAGTGCTGTGAGCTGGAAGACAGGGGAGCAAAAGCCAGGCGTGACATACTCACCAAGCCCCGGCTCTTAGAAAGCTGAGGCAGGAGAATTATGACTTGAAGTGACTCTGGCTACATATAAGACCCTGTCACAGAAACAAAGAAAAGGCAGAGAATAAAAGGGAAGGAATGTGGAATGGAAGGGAGCGAATTACAAACTTCTGAGAAGAAAAGATTAAAATCCCAGAACTCTAACCCAGGCGAATTATTTAAAGGCTACTGTTCAGCATTGCTATCAACCTGTTAGCTACAAGGGGAAGACTTTTATACATATTCACAGGATAGAGCAGGTCTCAGACATTCCACTCGTAAGTGAAAGACTCAAATAACAAATTAACCTGGGGTGGTGGCGCATGCCTTTAATCCCAGCACTTCAGAGGCAGAGGCAGGTGGATCTCTGTGAGTTTGAGGCCAGCCTGGTCTACAAAGTGAGTTCCACAACAGCTAGGACTGTTACCTGGAGAAACCCTGTCTCAAAAACAAAACAAAAAACACCCAACACGTTTGCTATGCACATACACAATTATTTATCATTAGCTGCACAGCAAGTCGCATTTGAGTGACGTAATGCAGCAGTGAGCACTTGCCATCTCATGGTTCCTGAGTTGAGAGTAACTTAGCTATGAAATCCTGGTCTGAAATTTCTCACAAAGACAGATGACTCATTATGAGAGCTGGCACTGAAGTCGCTTGAGGGTGAAGGTGGTCACTCGGTCACTGACACATTGTCTGTCCCTTGGCAGAGGGTCTCAGACCCGCCAGTGTGCTGTTCTAGGTCTGCCGAATGCCCTCCTGAGATAACGGCAGTGCCAGCTAGAGCCTGAGAAGAATCGCTGCCAGGCCACACCACTCTGCTGATGAAGCTAGATACCAGACACAACCCAGATTTGGAAGGCAAGAGGCAGATGCTATCCCTGAAGGAGACAGATTGAAATATTTGTATATTTATTTTAAGATCATCATATAGATAAGGTAAAACTAAAACTATTTAAACTCTGGAACTACAGCTCAGTGGCATAATGTGGACTTAGCATAAGCGAGGAGGCCCTGAGTTCTGGGTTCAGACAACAGCACAAAAACCACAACCAAGAAGCAAACACAGAAGAAATAAAACTATATATCATACTTACTACATATACATAGATTTATAGCTCCCCAAAGACATGCATCCTTAGACTCATTAACTAAATGATACAAAAGAGATTAAAGGAAAAATATCCGGCGGTGGATTTGCCCCCATTATGTGTCTTTAGGTGTTCTGAATACAGTTTATTGACTTATCACCCAATCCAATAGGAATTAGGAATTAGGAATCCATAACTACTTGGAAATTTAAAAAAAAAATCATCCCAGTTGGAGAGATGGCTCGGTGATTAAGAACACTTAATCTTGTAGAGGATGCAGGTTTGGCTCTTAGCACCTCATGGTGGTGCACAACCATCTATTACTCCACTTCCAGGGGATCTGATGTTTTCTTACTATTCAGGCACCTGGCATGCACGTGACACACATACATACATTTACACTCATGTGACACACATACATACATTCACATGCATGTTGCACACATGCATACATACACCTGGTGCAATACATACATGCAGGCATCACTTGGGGTGAAAGGATAAATTGTTAGTCCTTATGCAAACAGGGCAAGGATGTGTTGGGCACCATAATGCAAACAGAGACTGCATTTTAGTTTCCCAGTCACCCAGACCCAAAAAAATCACATAGAAACTATATTAATTACAACACTCTTTGGCCTATTAGCTCAGGTTTCTTATTAACTAACTCTTAAATCTAAATTAATCCATTTCTATTCATCTATGATCACCATGAGCATTTGTCTCCTTCAGCAGCTACATGGCATCTTGGTGTGGGATTTTCCTCTGTATGGTGTGAATACCATTGGTTAATAAGAAACTGGTTTGTCCTGATAGAGTAGATAGGCGGGGAAAACTAAACTGAATGCTGGGAGAAAGGAGGCAGAGCCGAGGAGAAGCCATGGAGCCTCCACTGGAGACAGACATGCTTCACTGGTAGGCCACGACCTTGTGGTGATGCACAGATTAATGGAGATGGGCTAAATTAAGATGTAAAAGTTAGCCAGAAATATGCTTAAGTGATTGGCCAAACTGTATTGCAAATAATATAGTTTCTGTGTGGTTATTTTGGGGTTGAGCAGCCGGGAACCAACAAGCACCTCCCATAACAGCATCTCTTTAACTCTATCTACTCTTTCTCTATATCTTTGTTTGGTTTTCCCACCTAGTTCTATTCTGCCCTACCATAGACCAAAATAGCTTCTTTATTAACCATGGTAATACAGCATAGTCACAGCATACAGAGGGCAATCCCTCATCAGTTGTGTCCTCTTACTGATAGAATTCAACATAACATTTGGAAGTATAGTCAATACTGTAGGGTAAGAAGAACTAAAAAGTGTAGATTGGAAAAAAGGAAACACAACCGCTCCTATTTATAGATGATAAAACTTTCTACATAAAAATCTCAGCAAGTCTATCATAACAACAAAAAGAAATCACCCTTAAACAAATTTCCTACAACTAATAAGTGACTTTAATAGGATCACATGATATGAAGTCAATCGCACTTATGTATACTAATAACGAACAAGCAAGCAGGCAGAATTTAAAGTCCAGCACTCTTCACAATCACTCCGAAAATTAAGTGAGGTACAAGCCTCACAAAACTCACACATGACCTGTGCACCAGTGATTGTCAACGAGAACCTAAACAAATGGGGAAACAGCTGTGCTCATTGGTTGGGAGACCAAACAAAATAAGAATGCCATTTTCCCCAAATTAATCTTCAGATTTGTTTTATTCCTGTCACAAATATTTTTGAGGCATGGGTTTATTTTAATATTCTGTTGAAAGGAATTTATCTCAGAGCAATAAAAATAGTCTTCAGGAAGAAATAAAGCAGGAGGGATCATGGTGCCTGGCATGGAGCCTCATAATCCTGACGAAGGGCATGGTATTGGTAGGGGGACAGACATACTGAGGACCTAACTGTGGAGCCATTGAGCGCAAACACTCGTGGGGAGAGATGGAAAGGCTGTGGAGAAAGCTAACCTTTCAACAGTGGTGCTGGAGCAAACGGACACAAGGAAAAGGGGAAAAAAGAAAAAAAAAAAGAAACAACATAAATCTTAAACTTCGTGCCAAAATCATATTAGTGGATTGGATACTTAACTGTAAAATATAAAACTTTTTGAAAAATTAGTGAAAAATCTTTAGGCTATAAGACTAGACAGAGTTCCTAGACTTAACATTGAACATATGAACCACAAAAGGGAAAAAATTGAACCAATTGGATCTCATAAAAATTAAAAATGCATTCTGCCAAAGGCCACATAAAGAAGATACAAAAATCAAAGTCTGACTGGGAACAAAAATTTCCAAATTCTTAACCTGGGAAAGAATCACGTGTAGAAAATACAAAAGTACCTTTTAAACTCAATAACAAAAAGCCAAATAATCCAGGTAGAAAGTAAGTGGAGACACAAGTGTTCTGTTCAGCAGACTGTAGACAGTGAATGAGCAGGTGAAAGGCGTCAGTGGACCAGGTGTGGGTACCTCAGACCTATAATCCCAGCACTCTGGAGGCTGAGACAGGAGGATTCCCATGAGTTTGAGGCCAGCCTGGACTACATCTGTGTAACAAGTAAGTTCCAGATTGGGTTACAGAGTGAGACCTTGTGTAAAACAAATATAATTCGATACACTGGCAAAGATGCAAAGAAAATAGGGCATCCATCTACTACTGGTAGGAACGCCAAGTAGTATAGTCACTCAGGAAGGGCTTTCCCTTTCTTTCCTTCCTTTTTCTTATAAAACTAAACATGCAATTTTACATTAAATTTACATATAAAACTACACTTGACAATTATACTCATGAACCTCTACCCTAGGGACTTGAAAACTTAGGTATTCACTCAAAAACCTGTAAGTGAGTGCTTATAGCAGCTTTATTCCTAATGAAGAAAACAACCCGAGGCCTGGGTACGGCTAAGATTGTCTTTGATGGGTGAATAATGAAATAAACCATGCCATCACTATGGAATACCCAACAATAAAAATAAAGGATACATGCAAAAATAACCGGGATGAATTACCAGGGAATTCTGCAGAGGGAAAAAGCCAGTTCCCAAAGCTACGTGTAATTCCCTGTATTTGACACTTCTGAAATGATACAATTTTAGAAGCAGAGAACAGTTAATTGGGGGCTAGGGGCTAGGGGGCCGGGGATCTGGAGTGAGGTCACCAGAGAAGAGGATCATGGGGGATGCTGTGGTGAAAACATGTACCACTTTGCATCATCTTGATCACGGTAAACATACGGTACCATACATGCAATATCTATGAAGCCAGACTCGGGTACAGATGAATGCAAGTAGATGGTAGAGATACAATGTCAACATTCTGATGCTGGGCTTGTACTCAAGTTGTGTACAATGTTACTATCATGACAAATCCTTAAAGCATATGGCATCTCTCCAACTCTGTATCTTTTTGCCTCTAGTGTGGCCTAGACTAGCCACAAACTCCCTACACGGCTAATGATGACCTTGAACTTCTGATCCTACTGCCTCTACCTCCTAAATACTAGAATTACAGGCCTGTACTTCCTCCACACTCAGCTTACAAAGTGCTGAGGATGAAAGCCAGGGCCTTTGTAGGCAAGCCCTTTCCCAACTGAGCTCTCCTGCTCTTTCTGTACTGTGCTGTGGTGGGGGGGGTAGGGTGTGGGGAGGGAAATACTAGAAAGTATGAGGAAGAGAAGAAAAACTGAGACACAGCATGGACTCTTCAGAGGCCTGGACTATATAACGTACGATTCTATGTCTATAATGACCAGCAAGCACACCTCCGATGCATCTGAACATGTATTTGAGCATTTGTCAAGAAAACATGGGAGCTGCAATGGAAAGACAGTCGTGGCAGAGTGAAGAGGCGGTCATTGGCTGTGTCTATTCCGTTTACTTGTGCCACGTTATTGCACTTGTTAATGGAAGCCTGGGCTACGGGCACAACGTCTTTAAAAGTGGAACACTTTGGAGAAACTCAACCCAAGCTTTCCCACATGATACCACACAGATGTGCACTGTAGCCCACATGGAGAGCACGTGGTACACACCAATTCTGAGGGTAGCTTATAAGCGCTATGGGCTTAAAATGGACTTTAAGGGCCTTAAGCTGGAAAAGAACACAGTGTCCAAATTTGGGTGCAAAAACTTATATTTAAACTTAGTCTTGGACAAATATTAAATAGCAACTGATAGGAAAGAAAGCATGCCCATGACCCCTGATGCAGAGTTCAGAGAAAGACTGACTCGGTGTGGCTGGAAATATGTTGTTCACAACAGAGGTAGAACAAGACTCAGCTCGGGTTAGGTAGCCAGAGAGCCAGGCAGCAAGCCAAAGCTGCATTCAAGATGCTCAGCAAAGGCCCATGGGAAAGCACCAGGGCCCCAGGCCCACTGCAGAGATCTGCCAGCTCCCTTTACTGTCTCCCTTCCCTTCTTCAGATGCCTGCAGCCTAGTTTACAGGATGTAGAATGGGAGTTTGCTTCCTCACAACTTGAGCTTAAGCCTCAAAGCTGTGGACAGCAGGTAACAATTGCCCCACACTCAAAAGAAAGCTGTAGAAGCAGCCGTGGCGGCACAGAGAGTGATCTTCATGACCAGAGCTATCACCCATTTCCAGCTTCCTGAAGGAGAGATTCTGCAACAAGATTCTTGGTAGCAGAGGGCTGTTGTGAGCAGGAAGCCTTATGTTTTCTATCACACCAAATCAAAGCTGGCCTCTTCTGGAAGGGGACCAAGTGACCTGATTTAGACATTGGCTCTAACTACAAGAGGGGAGGGCTCTTATCTTATTTTCCAGCTGGAAGCTAGATGCCCTGCTACCACAATGAACCACACATGAACATTTGAGGAGGAAAATGTTTTCAAGAAATTGGATCCGATGGGATGAAAGTCGAGGCTGGGGCCACCCTCCCTCCTGGAAAACTCAGAGCAGGGATGCTAGCTAGCTGGCCGTGGAGGAAGACAAGGAGGGGAGGCTTCGCTGAGAGCAACTCGCCTCTCCATTCAGTCTCAAAGTTTCCATATGAACTCCACAGACGTGATGGTGAGCAGCTAGAAGGGACTGCCTTGAAATACTGTACCAAAGAACCATCTGCAGGCGTGAGGAGAGTCACACAGATGTGGGCGACATATCTGAGGACGGAGTGGGAAAGATCAGGAAAGCATCATGATCAAATGGAAGGTGTTAAGCAAGACCACTTATGCACAGAGTGAAGCAAAAGCATTTAAATGCCCGCCAAGCATTGGCTACCAAAGAAAACTAGCAGCTACAACCTTTGCCTCTGTCCCTCTCCATCACTGTCCCCAACCCTAAGGAAGGAAGGAGTAGTGGCAGGGGTGGGGGTGGGGTGGGGGAAGGAGCAAGGACAGAGCAGACCTCTCATCCAGTGCTGGTTCCAAACCCACAGGTCTGGCCTGAGAGAGAAGCTTAAATTGGAGGAAGGATTGAAATGTTAATTTAGATCTACAAGAAAACCCTAAAATTGTTCTGAAAACTATGGATCTAGCTCAAAAATAATTTAAGAAACAAGGGAGAGAAATCTTATTTACAGAATGCTTGATAAGAAATGGAAAATAGGATCGTTCCCTGACTGCCCTCAGCCAGTGTCAACCCATTTAATGGTGGCGTCACAGCTGCAGTCCGTAGCGTTAGCCGGCACAAACCGTCTTTGACCACTTGGCCCTTAAATACTCTTCAAGCTTAGCAAACATGACATGTGACTCCCACTGCTGATGACATTTCCTCCTTCTGGAAAGCCCTGCTGGCCGTCCCCCTGGGCCCTGTTCTGTCCAAACCCTACCTCCTTCACGAAGCCTGCCTAGCTGGCCCAGATTCGTAAAAGTGACTGCTTTCTCCGAGTTTCATACTGCTGACTGTCAATGAAACAAATTACTCAATCCCTTCCCTGCCTTTCAACCACATAATCCAATACTCCTTTGAAAAATGCAGTCACAGCCACCAAGCTTGTGTGTGTGACGTGGTATTCACCTTCAGGCCTCGGCCTGCCGTTGGCCATGGGCTCCCTGAGGGCAGCACAGCTACTAGTTTTTCTCCACTATCCTCATCCTATTCCCAGTGGTGGATTCTGGGTAAAGGTTTGCTCTGGGTGTTTACATTGCTGATGAGCCTGGCCTTGTCCTCTTTTCCTTATCTGTGTCTCACTTCCTGGAGCCCCTCCCCCCATTTCTGATTGCATGTCAGCTGTCTTCTGGATGAACTAGGAATGAGCCGCGAGCCCGCGTTTGTGCCAATGTTCTGTGGACCAGGTTTCCAAATGAGTTTTATGCCACTTTCTCTATTTTTAAAAAGGGGAACAGCAGCGTGTTTTCCTCTGCATAACCACTAATTATATTAGCAGAACCAAACAAGATGACACTAATTGTATTTCTCTGTAAATCTGATTATGTATCATTAGCACTTTGCAGGATCATTTCTGGGGAGATACAGAAATAGCTCATCTAAAAGGATATGGGCTTCTCAAAGGGCTTTCTCTTTTTATCCTCTTTTCAATTCAGAAATGAGGATTCAGTCCTGGAGGAACAGAATAGCTGGGCCGTGAATCAACTGTGACTCATTTTGAGGATTTGGGCAACGTAAGGAAAACCTTGCTTGTTGCTGATTTTCTAAAGGTTAAGACATGATGACAACCTATTTTCCATTTCCTGATTCTCAGCTAGTCCCAAGGAGAAGCCCCTGGGCTTCAGCCTCAGGTAGTTAAAGTAACAAGACCGACATCTTCTCTCAAAGAAAGCCAAGTCTCCTATTTCATCTGGAGATGAATGTGTGTGGAAAAAGTGAGGGGCAGTGAGATCATCTGGTGAATTTTACTCGCCATGCTAATTCCCTAAATAACCCAGCGAAACAAGTCCAGGAGCTCAATTACCTAAATCACCTGCCCGCATCTGACTGAGCGCTTACTCTGCAGATAAGTCAACCATACCCTCAAGTTCGCTTTGGTTGTTTAAACGTGGAGTAAGGCAGCTAGAGTCTAACTGCTCCTTCTTAGAGAAGGGAGGAAGTGTCCTATTAGGAGACCGAGGACTGGGGATATAGCTCAGTGGTCCATGCTTGCCCGGCTGTGTGAGGCCCCAGGTTTCAGAGAGAGGAAAGAAAGACAAGAGAGTGAGAGCAACAGAGACTGCAGGAGTAGATAGTGCTAGCCCAGGATGTGCGAGGACCTATTAGTCCCCAGAACTGCAAAAACAATGACAATGACCAGAACCAGCAACAGTAACAAATAAGACAGAGAGATCAAGGTAGAAGAGACTGAGTAAGCATTTGAACTCTGGGACTGTTGCAATGGCTCAGGGGGTAAAGGGTTCAATCCTTGGCACCCACAGAAAAGTAAAAGGAGAGACTCCACCCCACAAAGCTGTCCTCTGAACCTCCATGTGCACTGGCATGAATGACCAGTCACATGTATCACAAACTCATACACAGTAATAATAAATTACACAATAATAGTATTTTTGTTTGTGTTTTTTTCCAGAGAGGGTTTCCATGTACAGCCCTGGCAGTCCTAGAACTCACTTTGTAGACCAGGTTGACCTTGAACTTAGAGATCTGCCTGCCTCTGCCTCCCAAGTGCTGGGATTAAAGGTGTGTGCTACCACTGCTTGGCCCAGAATGTCTAAATTAAAGGCATGTGTCACCATGCTTGGTGAATTTATTTATTTTTATTTGTGATGGGGAACAGTTTTAGCCTATCAGGCTAATAGCCACACCTCGTCATTAGCCATTAGCTAATTATTCCGGGTTGGACCATCAGGTCCCAATTAGGTATAAAAGGTTGGGTCCACGTGGGAAAGCTCTCTCTGCGGATCATGGGTTGGTGAGTGTCTTCAGAGAAGCATGGATCCAGGGTCTGGTATTGTAAATCTGCTTGTGTTCCTTACTCCTATTAAAGTGTATGTCTTAAAGATAGCTGGCTTGGGCAATAATTAATTGAATCTCACACTTGGTGCCCAAACGTGATAAATAAAAATTTTAAAAAGATTTTGTAGTGTTCTGTATCAAAACCACTATTATTAGTATAAATGATGAAGAAAAGAATGAACGTATTGTTCTTCCATGAGCATAGGATGCTGTACTGGATACTGAGTCTTACATCTGCTCCTTCAGCCAATAGCCTTTAAGATACCAGTCCTTGGTCTCCTAATAGGACACTTCCTCCCTCCTCTAAGAAGGAGCAGTTAGACTCTAGCTGCCTTACTCCACTTTTATACTGTAAAAGCAGCGGAAACTCCCGCTTCCGGCTGCTAGACTCTATTCCCATTCGTTTAGAGGACTGTTGTCTAGGACAGTAATCTGTAAGTTTTCCCCTTAAATAAATAACCCTTTTATTATCCATAATTCTGAACTGGTGTGGATTGTTTTGTGACTTACGCCTTCAGTGTCTTTTTGTTTTTAAATGTAGTAGTAGTTTTAAATAACTACTACATTCACTGGGGACAGCTACAGCACAGTGTTCAAAGGACACCATGGCTCTTCACGTGCTTTGACATTAACAAATGAGGACCAGAGGTCCTGGGTCTTCTAGCAGGGTGCCACTTCTGTTCTCTTCAGTCATGGTAACCTGTTAAGTCTGTGACTGAATATTAATTAATATTTGGACCTTTGTATTCTTTCACTTTATAAATTGATTCTTTAATGAGAAGAAAAGCTTGTCCTAGCAAACATTCTGATTTGGGATTTTTGAGAATAGGGTCAAAATATTCCGTGAAAAAAAATATGAGTGTCATTATCTTTTTTGAGCCTTCCTGTCTTAAGTTGGCTCTCTCTTAGGCCCCTGACAAACTGTGTGGTGTAGCAGAGTGTACAAGATATAGTCAGGAGAGGCAGTGAGTGCTGACCTAGTGCGTGATTCTCGGCAGTCAACAATATTCACCAAGCTGGGCCCTGGAGACGTGGCTAGATGAGGACAACTGACGGGGTATATTACAAAGGTTGATGAGAATCTAAATCATCAAATGGATTAAACATATTTCTAAGTATTTTAATCTGTATTTGTTTACCTACTTTTATAAAGCAACTCCTGCTCATTTTCTTTGTTCTCATATTTTCTGACACCTAAGGTGGGTTTTTCTTCCAGGCATTGCATCCCAAAGTTGCCACAAATCGAAAGAGCCCACATCCACATCAATGACAGAGGGACTGGAAGAGAGTGACTCTTGTTCTTTTACTCCACGCTTGAGTCCACTGGCTCTACGTTAGCTGCTAGCTGCAGGACCCATGGCAGATGGCAACATGATGTGCAGAAACTTGGAGCTGGGCGCTCCGTTAGTCCCCTCCTCATAGCTGTGACGGAACACCAGAGAAAACAGCTTTAAGGAGGGAAGAGCTCATGGTTTCAGTCATGCTTGCCCAGTTCACTGCTGTGGGTCTGTGGCCGGGCAGAACCTAATGGTAGAGGGCTGGCTGGCACAAAGGTATACATCGTCGCAGCCAGAAAGCAGAGAGATGTCCAGGAGGGAATCTGGAAGAAGATATAGGCCCTAAGAACGTATTTCAAATAACCCAGTTGGGCCCCGTGTTCCAGCTTTTATTACCCTCTAAAGAGTACATTCCATTATGCTCCGTCAGTGGACTAATCCATTGATTAGGTCAGAGCCGTCGTGATTCTATTTCCTCTCCAGGATTGATTTACCAGCTGGAGATCTAGCCTTTCACACATGAGCCTTCGGAGGATACATCATATCCAACAGAACAGACATGATTTCCACATAGAGAAGAGACCATTACAAAAGCAGTTCTGGACCTGCACTGTGGGATGTACTGGGCAGGGATTCCTGTCCATTCTGGGATGCCAGAGCGAGGGTGAAATCAACATCTCTCATCTAAATCCTGTTGCTATAGAATTAGCTGTGCCCCAGACGGCAGTGCTGAGCAGGGCCTTTTGTTTGAAGACTGTGACCACTCAATTTCAGTTGCAGCCAACGCTGGTGAAGAAGTCAGTCCTCTAGACACCACTATGACCAAGGGCTGTCAGCCTGCAGAGCTAGCAAGTTTCTTCCTCTGAGGATGAAGAATCAAATCTATAGATAATTGCTGTTTTGTAACGGAATCTCCTGTTTTTATATACAGAGATATACCAGAGGTTTTGTTGTTGTTTTTTTTTTTTTTAAATTGCCTCAGTTTGTCCCTTTGCTCATCAGAGACTTAAGCACTGGTGAAGTGTCATGACCCAAAAGCATACCCATAGCACAGTCTTTTTAGATGCCCTGCTTCGGCATTATCTTTAATTTCAATTTATTTATTTTTATTTTATGTGCATTGGTGTTTTGGCATGGGTGTCTGGTCCTCTGGAACTGGAGTTACAAACAGTTGTGAGCTGCCATGTGGGTGCTGGGAATTGAACCTGGGTCCTCTGGAAGAGCAGCCAATGCTCTTAATCACTGAACCATCTCTCTATCCCCTGCTTCTGCATTCTTTGTGAATTATTTTAGCTGAGCTGCTGGCTCACATTTACTGGAATCTGCAGAGTGGGTTCATTGTTTCCAAGCGTCAGGAACAGGCTTGTGATAATCTCAGAAAAATGAACCACTGAAGTTGCCGTGGAATCAACAAGGCTCAGGGCCCAGCTTTGGAATGGATCCCCTACAGCGGCTCGGCCAGACCCTGGCAAGCAGAACCCAGAGGAATGCCTCACTGAGACACTCTAGTCCCGTGGTTCTCACCCTCCCTAACACTGCGACCCTTTAATACAGTTCCTCATGTTGTGGCAACCCCTAACCATAAAGTTATTAAGTTGCTCTTCATAACTGTAATTTTGCTACTGTTATGAATTGTAATGTAAGTATCCGATACACAACCCCAAGTGGGGTGTGACCCACAGGTTGAAAACCTTGCTCTAGTTCCTTTGAACGCTGGAATGGCATGAACTCCGTTTTTCAGTCTCACATTTGATCAAGTGTGCAGGAGTCTGGGCCCTCGGAAGGACAGACACTCATGACCCTAGCCAGTCTCTGTCAGGGGAGTTTTAAGGAGCAGTGATTGAATGTCAGTGCCATAGAAAAGCAAAGGGGCTTGGTCGGGGCCTGTGGGGCAGCTGAGGAGACAAAGGCACTTCCTATCAAACGGAGCAAGCCTGAAAACCAAAGTTCAATCCCTGAACCCATGAAAGGAGAGAGGGGAAAACCAACTCTGTGAAGCTCTCCTCTGACCTCCACACACGTGTACAGCCCATATACCGCCGCCTCTCCTGCATCACACACTGGCACACACAGGCATGGGCGCGTGCATACACACACACACACATTAATTCATTAAATAAATTTAAAACAAAACCTTTTTTGAAAGTAGAAAGGAAGTCGGTCTGTGGAGAACAGGGATGAGTCACAGAATGCATCCTTAAGGTGCATTTTCTCGTACTCTGTATTGTGGATGTGCAAAATGAGATGCTTCTCTTGGTTAGCATGGTAATTAATTACTGACCTTTTAATTTGTCTTGTCAGGGTTAGGAGTACATACCACTCAGGGACAGAGCACCTGCTTAGCATGCATAGGGCCTGGGGTTCTAGTCCCAGTATAATAAACAAAATCCAAAAGCAAATTTCCCTGCCAAAACTATTAGGAAAAATATCTCCCATTGTTTCACAGAAATGCTCTGAGTTTGATTCCAAAAATAATCTTGTATCACTTAATTAATTTTTTTGGGAATTTAATTAATTTTTTAGTGTTTATGTTGGAGTCTTTTTTTTCTCTTAGCCCTTTCAGGAGAAATATGCAGCAGATGGGTCTGACCTAACATGTCAGAGACATTATCACGTCATCAGGCCGTTTACCCAGCATTTGCAAGTTCCTGTCGGTCAGGTCAGTGCTGTCTGCCCACATGGCTGCTACAACCCCCTGAAGCTGCTGACTCAGGATGCTGCCCACTTCATGATCTGCTCTTTGCTCAAGTAAACTCTTCTCAATTTAATTTCACTGAACTTTTTTTTTCTTGTCTAACACCATAGACTGTGCTTTCTTTGAAGGTCTCCTTGCTCAGCTCCTTGAGAGACTATGAGGCCATCGTAGGGACCGCAGGATCTGTTGCCAGGTGGTCAGACTTTAAAAGCTTACTCCAAAACTTACTAGCTACGGAACACTTAGCAAGAGTATTTAAACTTTTCATTACCATCATCGTGGAAATAATAATAGTACCCACCTCAGTACATGGGGCGGATTAATACATACAAAACACTTGAAAAAGCACTGGCTGGTGTTAAGCAGCTGTGTTTGCAGTTATCAATCTATTAAATGTCTGGCTCGCTTCTGGACAACTGGTTTGGCCTTAGCTCTCTCTGCAGGCTCCGCTTGTTCCCAGTTCCCCTACCCCTGCATCAGCATTTCTCTTAATAGCACCTTACTTTCCACCCTCTCCCGGGGCAACTTTATCTTACCCTCCAGACTGAATGACAGTTTACCTGTGGATGGCTCCTTATGTTCATCCTCCATCCTGGCCTTTCCACATAAGCTCAAGAATCACAGTTTTAGCTGATTAGGAAATGCCTACATCTAGACGCACCACACAAGCTCAATACGTAGAAAATCAAATTAATTCCCCCCTTGCTTCCATCTTCCCAAATCTTTCACGTCTCTATAGTCAATAGAGAACCACAGGAACAAGAGCAGGGTACTGAATAGAAGAGGGTATTGTAAAGTTAACTGCTGTGGAATGCTCCTTCTGTACACTGTGAATATGTAACTCTCATTGGCTAATACAAAGCTGATAGGCTTGTAACCAGGCAGGAAGTTAGGCAGGAAAGTCAAACAGACAATGATGGGAAGAAGGAGGTGGAGTCAGAGAGTCACTG
>JAQHUG010000098.1:989138-1001825 GCA_028555095.1 Dicrostonyx torquatus
CTAAGGAGATGTGAGCAAACATCTATTCACCCCAGAGAGGGAGCGGATGATGGACCAAAGCAAGGATGCCACCAAAGTCCACATGGTGAACCAGGTAGTTTTATTGGAGTTACTTACGGGAATACAGGTGGGGGGTTACTTAATGATTCAGTGACAGCTGCATCACCAAAGTCCACCCCATCATGGGTGACAACTCACGAAAACTGAAAACTTAGAGTATATTGCACAGCCTGAAGGCAGCTCAACAGGTTGGAGAGTGTCCTTTCCAGGTTGATCTGAGTGTCCTTCAAGGCAGATCAACTCTCTCTCTCTTCCTGGTCTCTCCTTCTAGGGAGCTTAGTCTGATGGTCCTCCAGGCAAATCAAGTTGTCTCGGCAGTTCTTATGGTTTATAAATGCTCTGGGAAAGAGGGGGTTAGTGAATCTGGTCAGTTTCAGGGACTTCCTGAAGCTATTTTAAGTTATATGTCTGACCTTAAAGAGGCATTTTTGAAGGATGGACTGTTTCACCCCCCCCCCTTAAAAGATTATTTGTTTCAGCTTCTTGTAAACATCCCATCTTAAACTATGCCCCACCCACCCCATAAGCATCCTACGTCTTAAGCCTTTTCTGTCCAAAATGGAAAGTTTTAATTTAGGAGGAAACTGGTCTATAACAAGGGGAAGGGTACAAGAGAGAGACTATGTGTAAACGAGAACAGATCATTCTGCTAGACCCAAACAGTGGCATTTCAAGCCCTTGCCGCCTATACGATGATTAAGGAAATGGGGTGGGGGGGCACACCTGGTTTTCTACTTTCTGACCCTATGGCCTAGATATATCATTGGTGGCTGTGTATAGAGACCCTTGTAAACATTCTTCAGACTCCAATTTTACTGACGCTCTCTGGATAGCAGAGGGAACCATCATCACCAGCCTTCCTGGAGTCACCAGCATCAATGTATGTTCACCACTAAGCCACGCCGCAGGAGCTGAAGGGACACCTACTTGGACAAGCTTTCCCGCAACCTTTGCAGAAGCAGCATCCACACTGTGTTGTAAAATTTGAACATGCAAGAGTTCCCACAGAGTTACTTTCTCCCCATCTCCTCACTCCTACAAACTTGTAGAAACTTCAAGCTATGGAAAAGCTGAGTCTGAAGCCTCTCTCCTCAGCACTCTTGGAAAGCATTTATTCCATGGATTACAGTAACGGTGAGGAACAATGGCTCTTGGAGAGAAATTGTAATGTGGGGGGGGGGTTGCACGCCTTTAATCCCAGCACTCGGGAGGCAGAGACAGGTGGATCTCTGTGAGTTCNATCTCTGTGAGTTCCAGGACAGGCCCCAAAGCTACAGAGAATCCCTGTCAGGAAAGAGAGAGAGAGAGAAATAGTAATGTAACCCCCTCAGATTTCTCTCTGAGAGAAATGTTTGATACGCATATCTCTTCAGAATCAAACCAAACTGAAGCAAGACAAGGACAAATCTGCCTCTGATACCTCTGATAGACAGTTACAGGTACTGGTAGCCTCTCTTAATACGGATGTTGTTGTCCCACCTCCATCTAATGGTCCATGAAGTTTTAGCATTTTCCCCCAGAAATGTGCTCCCTCTTCCTCCACAATAGTAAGGGCCAGCGTCGCTGCTCCCCATTTCCCAGTTTCACTATAGTGGCCTAAAAGTGGACCTTCTTGCTTTCAGAAACAGTACCGCAGTGGCCCCTCTTCCTCGCCTACCCGTTTCTAACAGTCTTGAGGGAAGACATGTCAACGCTATCCCTGTTTCAATACGCCAGTGTCTCCCGTCATGCTCACAAAGCTGCTCCTCAGCTTCTACCCGGAGTTCCCAAGAGAGGTGCACACAGAGGACATAAGATGATTATAGCTGGTCACATGAATGGATTACTCCATTTTATAGTCATGTTAATGTGTGACATTAGACCCATGCTTCAAAACTGTGACTTCATGGACATTATCAGCCACAATGAGACTAAATCAGGCAGCGTGGAGGTAAGCCACTTATACTGACACAGGAGAAAGGAATGTTTTCACTGTTTCTTATATGTCACCAGTCCTGGGAGACCGTCCTAACAGCTTATGAGAACTACAAAACAGCATTGTTCAAATTGTCTGTAACATTAGGAGGTAGCAATGCCTGAGAAACACCATTGCCTAATAATGAAAGCCATTAATCCTCAAATTTAGATACAGCTAGGAATCCCAAGAATGTTCAGTAAAACCCATTAAGGCACATGGTGGTAACACTGTAATTCTTCATAGTCAAGTAAAGATAATCAGTGCAGAAGAGAGTTAACTCATCAGCAAAGCCATTCCCAGAATTCTCTTCACTGGGTGGGTGGGTGGAGTTCACATGCAGCCCTAAGGGTGTGTGTGTTTTGAAAAAGGGAGGTCAGGTTCCAAAAGCGAGACTCCCAAGGGGATGGAACAAAGATAAAAAGAGATTACACACACAGGTAACCACACTTAAAAAAATACATTGCAAAAATCAAAGAAGACTAGACGCCAAAGGAGGTATATATCGGTAATATCAATATTTGGGAGATGGAGGCAGGAAGGAAAAGGGTTAGGAGTTCAAGGTTACCCTCCACTGTATGCAAAACTTCAAGCCCAACCCAGCCTGAGTGATGTGAGGCCAAAAATAGGGGATGGGGAAGAAGGAGTACTATAAACAAAGAAACAAACAAAAAACTGTGAGCTTGGATAATCAATTTAAGAATAGAGTGGAAAATAGAACAAAAATACAAAGACAGTAAGGGGCAAGGACTCACTCAGTGAAGTGCCTGCCATATAAGCAAGATGAGCAAAATTTGGACCCCAGAACCTGTAAAGAGTAAGACTTGGCAGGAAGCCTGAAACACCGGTATGGGGACTGTCAAGGGGATGGGCATAGGCAGATCCCTGAAGATCATTAGATAGACAGGCTTAGTGAGAGACCCTGTCTCAGTTAGGAAAAAAAAAAAAAAAGGTGGAGAGATTGAGGAAAGACACCCAAATTGACCTCAGGTCACTACACAGACACTGTGTACTCATACCTGTGCATACATGTGCACAAAAGCACACTAACAAGTACACACACCACATCAGCACATACATACACAAAATAAAAATAAAAAAATTGAAAGGCAATTAAGTAAACACTGTAAACAAAGAAACAAGGAAGGGAATGAAAACAAGAGCTGAAAATGAACAAAAACAGCAATAACAAAAAGATAGAAGATGCAAATAAAAAAAGAAAAAAGTTTTAAAAATATTAGCAAGATAGACACACTTCTGGCAAGACCCATTGGAAAGGATGCTAAGAAGTAATAATGGAGATGAGAAAATGGGCATAAATACAAATAAAACAAGAATAAATTATGGGATGGAGAGACAGGTCAGCAATTAAGAGTGTGTACTGCTCTTATAGACTTCTGTTCTCAACACCAACTTTAGGTGACCCAATCACTCCAACACCAGGGTGTTGATGTAGGCAGAGACTGCTCATTTGTTCCTGGTCACTCAGAACCGAAATAACCATACAGACTGTATTAATTAAAACACTGCTTGGTCAATCACTTATGTGTATTGTTAGCTAGCTCTTATATCTTAAATTAACCCATTTCTATTATTTTATATTTTACCATGAGGCTTGTGGTTTTACCGGCAAGGTTCTGGCACATCTGTCTCCTGTGGCATCTCACTCACCCTGCCTGCTTTCTTCCAGCATTCAGTGTAGTTTTCCTGCCTAGCTTTATTCTGCCTTACCACAGGCCAAAGTAGATTCTTTATTTATTAACCAATAAAAGCAACACATATATGGAAGGGCTTCCCACATCACCAGGGAGTTCAGGCATCCTTGGCCTCTGTTGGCACCTGCACTTATGTGCAAATGCCCCCCCATAACATACACATAAACACAATTTAAAAAAAAAACTATGAGGGAATGCTAAGAACATGTCTATTCATCTAAATAAAATATAGATAAAATGAATTTTTTTCCTAGAAAAAAATAGAGCCAATATAAAAGGAATCAAGAGAAATAGAAAGCCTGACTAGATTTCCAGCCTTTAATAAATTAATTTAAATGTTAAAATTCTTCCTACAAAAACACCATCCAGCCAGCGTGGTTTCACAGGAAACTTTGGTCAAACCTTCACGAAGATAATCCTATTTTATATAATTTGTTCCAGGTAATAGAAGAGGATAGAATGTCTTCCAATATAATTTGTGAAGCAGTGTTTATGTCATAATCAGACAAAGAAGTATATAAAGGAAGCTTAGAAGTAATCTCAGGTAGAAACACACAAGCAAACATGTTAATGTATTAATGCTTCACACCCAAATTGATAATTTAGTTAAAACAAAACAAAACTTTTCAGAGTAGAAAGAAACTCCTTTAATCTGGAAAGGGCATCTTTCCAAACCCTGCAAAAACAAGATAACTAATTATAAATTGTTAGAATTACTCTCTGTTGAGAACAATCCACAGAAACCCATTATTCTAGCTTACCATCATTCATGATTGGACAGGAAGTTCAAGCCACAGCAGGAAGATGAAGGGGAAAGGGGGAAAGTGGAAGGGAAGGAAGGAAGGAAGGAAGAAAAAAAACAGGAAAAATAGAATTTAAACTAACACCTCATAGATGACCAATTCTTACAGAAAATCTGTGAATAGATTATTCAAAACTAAACTGCATTTCTATAGGAATCAATAGTACCAAAATCCTTAAAATTTTTAGGAATAGATCTTGCAAGACAGGTCAGAGAGGTTTTAGAAAATAAATACGAAAACACATATAATACATATATGTAATTAAGTTAGAAAAACCTCTGAAACTAGCTTGGTGGTGACATTCATATGTAGTTCCAGCTCTTAGAAGGAGGAGGAAGAATGATCAGGAGTTTAGACCATTGTCAGCTACCTGAGTATATCAAATTCAAGGCCAACTTGAGTAATTAGAGACCTTGCCCCCCAAATAAAAGGAAATGATGGGAAGAAATGAAAGACCAGAGAAATGTAGAGATATATCTTGCTAATTAGAAAAGTCAATATTGTAAAATTTTAATTATCTCCAGAATTAATCTTTGAGTTCATTATTTTCCTAGAGAATTCTAAAATTTGCATTAAAAGATGCTTCTGACAAAAATTAAAAAGGTATAAAAGCTGGGTCTGATGGTCCACACCTGTAGCCCTAGCATCTGGGGAGCTGCGACATTAGGACGGTGAGTGTGAGGCTAGTCTGGGCTATATTCACGTCTAGACCATGTCAATAACAAGAGCAACAACAAAGACATGTCCTCTACCATGAGGGAAACGCACTAGAACGCCTTGATAATTTCAACTAGCAGTTAGGTAGAGAGAGAAAATCAGATCAACTGCACAACATAAAATAGAACCATTCATCAATTAAAGCCACCCCTTTTTTGTACACTGTGAAGATGTGTCTTTGCCTTCTGATTGGTCTAATAAAGAGCTGACTGGTCATTAGGTAGTCAGGAAGAGGTTAGGTGGAACTTCTGAGCAGAGAGAGAAAAGGAGGAGATGAATCCAGGCGCAGGAGAGAGAACATGGAGAGGAAACAGGAGGCCCAAGATGGAAGAGAGGTAGAAGCCATGAGACAAAGCACAGATTAATATAAATGGGTTAATTTAGTTATAAGAGCTAGTGGGACAAGCCTAAGCTACAGGCCGACCTTTCATAATTAATAAGTCGTCTCTGTGTCATTTCTTGTGAGCTAGCAGTCCAAAGGAAAAAATCTGTCTACATACCTGACACTGAATTCAGCAAGAAAAGAATTCATCACCGTCCGATGACAGAAGAACTGATTAATCATACTGAAAAATTACATACCTATTTACACAATCCACAGAGGAAAATTTTCCTGTAGAATAGAGGTGACGCAGAAGAACAGCAAAAGATATGAGCAGGGGACTCAGAAAGTAAGGCACTCAACACAAAATAAAAATGCTCAAATGCACTTGGGTTGAGGAATTTGTCGGTTATATGCAGACATTGTACCGTCCGTACTACTACGTGTACTATGATACTACGCCTGTAGTCCCACGCCTGCACTACGTGTACTATGATACTACGCCTGTAGTCCCACGCCTGCACTATGAGACCGTTCGTGAGCCGGGCAAGGGCCTGGAGATTTAAACACACAAAGACACACAGACGGAGACATGGATCCTCCTTGAAACAAGAATGCCAACTTTATTGTTGTACCAGAGCCGTTCATATATGGATCCTTAACTGATAGCCACGCCCCAGCCAAACCCACCAGAAACCACTGCCCCGCCATCAGGAACTCCTGAAGGTCTCGTGCTCAGAGTATCTGCAAACACAGGAAAACAAGTTGTTTTGCTCAGAGCAGCTGCAAGCATAACAGGTTGTTTACAGGAAATTCAGGGTCTGGGTCCACAGACCCCAACAAGACATCACGTGATAATGCCGAGTCCTGGGGTGGCTGTAGACCAGGAACAAATTTATACGCGGCTGGCAGGAACTTGGTTGGGATCAGTCAAGCCTGAGAGCAATTTAGCAACGTGCGATTGCTTGAAAACAGAGCATATGCGTGTCCTTACCAACTCTTACACATATAAATACATAGAGTCTTACTTTGGACACGGTTCAGAACAGTGAAAACTTAGGAGCATCTAAGCATACACTAATAGTAAAGCGGATGAAGGAGGGTGGCTTGAGGCGGACCTTTGTGAGTTCGAGGTCAGCCTGGTCTACAAGAGCTAGTTCCAGGACAGGCTCCAAAGCTACAGAGAAACCCTATCTCAAAAAACCAAAAGAAAAAAAGAAAACAAAACAAAAAGAGGAGGGTGGCTTGTCATGCTATGCAGCTCTTTCCTCTGAACTGACACATTCCCACCTGGAAGGAGGAACTAGGCCCGTAGACTCAGGAAGCTAAAAACACTTAAGAGATATTGGAAGCTCAGAAAGTTAATAAGACACACAAGAGCCCTTCCCAAGGATAGGAAGGCAGGGAGCTGATCTGGGAGAGAGAAGAGACTCCTCTGTGAACTGCCTCCAAGCTGGGCAGGGCACCTCAGAAATTCAGCTCCCTTAAGATCTCACTCAGGCTGGGATGGGCTTTTTGACAATGCAATCGCCTTTAAGAAAACCATGTTCCAATAAATAGCCTGTCACCCATACTCCCATAAGTAACCCTGACAAATGTATTAGTTCAACAGTAAATGCCTCCGGTCTGAAGTGAGTAAGTGTTCACAATTCCCTAGTCAAAGTCACACACTTGTATGAAAGAATTCTACAACACTAAGATGGATGAAGTTGAGCTAAATGTGTCAGCAAAAGGAGAGCTCAACGTGGATTGAAAGTGCTATGGTATTACTATGTGAAATTTAAAACACACGTCAGTGTGTTCTGTCATGGTCATGTGTTATAAAACTATAAAATGATAAAAAGAAAAAGACAACTGATGTAAAATGGTGTTAGGCAGAGGATGAACATAGTTAGCATAAAGATATAAATATTCATAACTCTTGAGTAACTCCTGCACGCGTGCCCGTGAAATAGGGCAGTAAGGGTGTAGCTCTGTGGCAGAGAACATATGCTTGAGGTCCTCCTCTCACGCCTAAGGGGTGGAGAGACAAAATATTCAGGTGTGTGTGTATCTAAGAATGGAATCCAGGGCTTCATTCATGGTAGGCAAGGATTCTACGTTTCCACATTGCAGTTCATCACTGAGCGAAGGAAGCCTGTGAAAGAACTCAAACACGAAAATGGAGACAAAAATTGAAGCAGAGACGACAGAGGAATGCTGCTTACTGGCTTCCTCCCTGGCTGGCCCAGTTGTCTTTCCTATACCAACCAATACCGCCTGCTCAGGGGTGACAAAGCCCATGTGGGCTAGTTCATTCTCCATCAGTGTTAGGGTTTCTGTTGCTGGGATCAAACACCATGACCAAAAAAAAAACCAAGCTGGGGAGGAAAGGGTTTATTTGGCCTACACTTCCACATTGTAGTTCAGTATTGAAGGAAGCCAGGATAGGAACTCAAATAGGGCAGGAACCTGGAGACAGGAGCTGTACAGAAGCCATAGGGGAGCGCTGTTTCCTGTAGGTTTGCTCAGACTGCTCTCTTACAGAATCCAGGATCACCAGCCTGGTGGTCTCTGATGACTCTAGCTTATGTCAAATTGAGAGAAAACTAGCAGGTACGAGCACAGTGCCCCAACATGCACGCCCAGGCTAGTCTGATGGAGGCAGTTCCTCAGTAGAGGTTCCCTCTTCGTCCATGCTTCTAGTTTGTGTCAAGTGGACAAAATATAACCAGCTAGCCCCAAATATTTAGATTTTACTTTATAATATTATTTTCTGTAGAGTTGAAATATTTTTGTATAAGAACATTCTAAATATGCTAAAAAATCCTGCCAAATCTGTAGCGTCAAATAGTTACATGGGAGTCAATATAATAATAACATGCTATATGGTGTTAGAAATATTTTGACCTAAGACTATCTGGTGAAATATTGATTTAATAACATTATTTTTCTACTTAAACCACCAGAAATGCAGACAATATTTAAAGCTAAGCAGAGCTCTCTGAGACTGCTCTGCAAGGGTAGAAGGGTGAAGGCAGCAGGATTTAGGGAACGTGAGGGATGGAGGAGGAAGAGGTGAGGTGGGCCGAAGGCACAGCATGGAGCAGAATGGACAATTGCTGGGACCAGGTGCAGACAGAAGCCGAAGGGAAGAAGGGAAGAGGAAATGAGAAGAAGGGATTTGTGTGCAGACCTACAAGGCAGGAAACCAGAAAGCAAAGGACAATATTTACGTGACGATAGCAAGCACGATTAAAAGGTAGGTTCACGTGCAGAGCAAGACCAAGGCTGGAGACTTTTACAGTTTCTATCATCTTCAAGGTTCTTATTTTGAGTGGGGAAACTGAGTCGGAGTTAAGGACATTTACCTACAGTGCAGTGTAGACCGAAAGTCAAAGTCCCATCCTCAGGGCACGTCAGAGTAACTTATTCTACTCCACAGCATCCCCTCAGATCCCCTGGCTCACCGCGTGCTAGACAGCGTGGGTGTGAGAGGGCAGCGCAAGACACACAGCCAGGGCAGGAAACTGCACTTTCTCTTTTTGTTGTGTGTGGTTTGCTTGTGTGTGTGTTTATGTATTTGAGTGATGTGTATGTGCTTATGTGCTTGTGTATGTGATGTGTGTGTGTCACAGTATGTGTGTGAAGATCAGAGGACAGCTTCAGAGATGGTCCAGGGTTTCTCTGTGTAACAGCTCTTGTCCTGAAACTCACTCGTTAGACCAGGCTGGCCTCGAACTCACAGAGATCCGCCTGTCTCTGTCTCCAGAGTGCTGGGATTAAAGGAGTGTGCCACCATGCCCAGCTCTCATCTTCCATCTGGTTTGATACAAGGTCTTTCTGCACGTTCAAGCACGCTGCACTTTCGGGGAGTCTCCTGCTGACTCTGCCTCTCAGAGGAGCAAGCACATCGTGGCCTCCAACTTTTATGTGGGTTTGGCGATCTGAGCTCAGGTCTTTGTTCAGTAAGCTTTTCACCTCCTGAGCCATCTCACCAGCCCTCTTACAGATTTCAAACAGGGCTTGCATGGCCCGGTTCTTTCTCAGCAGTCACTTAGTGGACAGTTGGCACGGAGCTGGAGGGTTGAAAATGAAGGGTGTGCAGAACTGTATACCAACCTATTTTCCACCATCAGCTCGGTGCTGGGCCTTGTGTGCCTAAGCGCAAAGTTTTTCACTGAGCTATGCACACAGCCAGCCATGCATACTAATCTACTGCTGAGATGTTTTGGTTGGTTTTTAACGGTCCTGTTACCATCACATGATTGCCTTTGTCCCCCTTCTGATAGAGTGAATTCTAGCAAATGCTAGCAGGAATGGTTTTTAATGTTTGGTTTTGTCTGAAGACAGAATACAAAGTTAAAGGAAGCAAAACCCAAATCTGTTATTCGATCCAGGGAGCTTGAAGCTTCTTAGCTTTACTAAACTGTAACACAATGTTTCCTGACGCGTGCTGGCTGGACCAACGTTTCATTTCTAAGAGTCCAGGTGTCTGAAGACACCAGGTACCTTTTTATGTTTCTTTCAGTGACTCTGAGTTCTCCTGACAAAGTTCAGTAACAGCCCCTACAGTAGCTGGCGACAGTGGCACAAAGTGGCCGAGTGGACCCATGAATGGGGCTTTGTTTGGGCAGAGTCCTGCTACAGCGAGGGCCCAGACCAGCCCAACACTTGCCATTTAAGCCTCCCTCTGCGGCGCTTTACAACTTGGCTGGAGTGCTGACTTCGTCACTCAGCTTGGAGGCAAGGGTTGCCTTTCACAGTCTGAAAACCTGAGCTTCATTTCATTTTCTCCTTTCTTGCTTGTGTTCTCTCTCTCTCTCTCTCTCTTTTTTTTTTTTTTTTTTTTGGAGATGGGTCAGGGAATGGATAAAATTAATGAAGTGTTTTTTAATGGAGACAATTGATTAAAAATCATACCCCGGGTCAGGCCACATTACATAATATACTTTTGCTTCTATTTGGAATCTAGTAAAAACTGACATTTGCTTGGGAAAAGTGAGGTAACTTGTTTTCAGACATTTTTTTTTTCCAAAGAAAAAGCACCTTGGATCCTATTAACACAATTAAAAAAAAAAATCTTGTGATTAAAAAGAGTCACTTAATTTTCTAAGCTACAGTAAATACATTTTTTAAAAAGCAGTGAAGACCCCTGTTTTTTAATTCCATAAAACCATAACTAACTACCGAAGGGCTGAAAGTCTCAGGATGAAGGGCCTCGGAGGTCACTTGGCTCGCCCTTGGTTGGCAGGACTGTCCCGGGCATTGTTTTCTTGAGCATTTTCTCCAGGCCCACGGAATGTCTGAAGAGCACAATTCAATGCTTTGAATTATGATTGCTCTTTGCAGCATTTTATCATCTGGAACAACACAGACTATAAATAACTTTTCTAAATTAAACACTGCTTTTAACTTTCACGAAGAGACTTTTAAACGAATACATGGTGTGTGTGTGTGTGTGTGTGTGTGTGTGTGTGTGTGTGTGTGCATGTACGCACATATGGGCTGCATGCATGTGAGTGTGTGGGCATGTACTCATGCACACAATTTGAAGCCCCACGACATGAGGTACCTTCTATGCTTGCTGTCTTACTGTCGTGAGACTGGGTCTCTTACTGAAACAGAAGATTGTTGTTTTAGCTGTGGAGGCCCAAATGTGAGCCGTTTTCTACCTTGAACAAAGGTCCCTGACACATGGCACCATAACATGGAGGCCACTGGTGAACCCCAAAGTGCACAGAAGTGTGGCCAGGCGTACAAGGGAGTACGTGAAGGACTATATATGAAGAAATTGCACCTCAGGTGAAGAGATGAGTAATGAGCACTCAGAAATAAATAATAGATAATAAAAAAGGAAAGAGAAAGACGGGGTAAAAAAAAATCATGAGTAAAGCTGCAAATATTTGTAAATATGAAATAGTATTCATATTTACAAATAGTATTCATAAAGGAGATAGTATTCAATTATCTGTACAGTTGCTTGGATGTATTTTGATAGTTAGAGGAGCAGAAACTAACACAGAGATTTTTAGAGTTTGTAAATATTATATTCCTGCCCCTGCCTTCGGGATGCTCTGGGACTCAGAGAGGCCAAAGTGAGGCCTCACCTTTGCCCAAGCAAGCAGGGGTGCTTTAGTCACCTAGCGGCAGCCTCTGTTGCTACTGAATGGGTGGGAAGAGGGAAGGGAATGTGGCGTTTGGCCCAGCAATGGCCTGAGTTACCTCTGAGATTGTGACAGTCCCCACACGCGTGCTGTAGCCAGCTGGGTCTGATTCACGCTGTACAGTGGAGCCAGGAAAGGCAAAAGACAAAAGAGTTGAAAGGGCATTCCTCCCACAGTCAGCACTCAGAGTAGGTCAGTGGGAATGCCTGGAGGCTAACTGACCCATGAGCCAAGGAGCCTATATAGAAAAATCTATGACTTTTAACAGAAGAGAGGATTCAGGAATTCTAATTTTGTGATTACAAAATTTAAAATAAAAAAGCAAGGATAGCCGGGCGGTGGTGGCACACGCCTTTAATCCCAGCACTCGGGAGGCAGAGGCAGGCGAATCTCTGTGAGTTTGAGGCCAGCCTGGTCTACAAGAGCTAGTTCCAGGACAGATTCTAAAACTACAGCGAAACCCTGTCTCGAAAAACCAAAAAAAAAAAAAAAAAAAAAAAAAAAAAGCAAGGATAGTAAAAAATGGCATGGCTAAGCTTAGCTATACCTGCCTAACCTTAAGGACACAGCAGTCTCAAAGCCGCTGCTATGGTGGGCACCTGAGAACCTGAGCTAAATTTGCCAACTGGTCACAGTCTGTGTTGGGGCTGCTGAACTTGGCCTGTGGCCTGACCAGGAAGAGCAGGCAATGAGGGACCGGCCTCCCGGTCCAAGTACCCAGGCAGGACAGCCAAGCAGCAGAGAGAACATGACTTGTGCCCTGCTGTAAGACCCAGCTTCAGCTGCAAGCCAAGATCCTGGTTTCCAGCCTGACAGTCAGGCTGCAAAGAAGTAGCCTCAGGGAACTGCAGCTCCAGGCCCAGACAGGTGTCTATGAAAATGTAAATGAGCAAGTTAAGCCTATATGGATTTCACATGTTTGATAAGTGTTATAATTTTAATTAATAATGGGGGTCCCCACAGCTGCTAT
>JAQHUG010000098.1:1053925-1068361 GCA_028555095.1 Dicrostonyx torquatus
CGAGACAGGGTTTCTCTGTGGTTTTGGAGCCTGCGCTGGAACTAGCTCTTGTAGACCAGGCTGGTCTCGAACTCACAAAGATCCGCCTGCCTCTGCCTCCCGAGTGCTGGGATTAAAGGCGTGCGCCACCACTGCCCGGCTGTCTTGAAATTCTTATGTACCTTCTTGTCCTCTTTAGGTTGTTCCAGTTCCCTTACTATGTCTTCAAGCTCCATTCTGTTGCTGGGATTTTCTGATTTTTTATTTGACTTAATACGTTAGCATTTTTAAAAGATCTGCTTATCTTTATTTTGCATATGCTTGCCTGTGTGAGTTTATTTGTATTACATGTGTGTCTGGTGCCCAAAGGGTCCAGAAGAAAATATTGAATTCCCCTGGACCTGGAATTTTAGAGGGTTGTGAGCCAGCATGTGGTTGCTGGGAACTGAACCCATGTCCTCTGTGGGGGCAGGAAATGCTCTTAACTGCCATCTCTGCAGCCCCTGACCAAGACTCAGGTGGTTGAGCTTGGTTAACATCCGGTCTTTGCTTGGGCTTAGAGAAGTAAATGTTACTAGAGGGACTGACACAGGAAAGCTGGTTCAGTTTCAGGTTAATAACCACAGACTTCAGGTGAGCACAGCCACACAGTTGCCAGTCTAAGATGGACCCTTAGAAGTCTGCTTCCCTACACTAAGAGACTGTTTCATCTTTTCTAGTCTTCATACATTGCTAATTTTCCCTGTTACTTTGAGCTGCAGCTAAGTTGCCTGACCTCATCTACTTAGGGGCAATCCATTAGGTTAGAATTGTTTCCTCTTCTCACTACCGAATCTTTTTGCCTTTCTGCTTTGCACTGTCTTCTTTTCCCTAGTTTAGATAGAAAGCTTACCCCTCCCTCAGAGGGAGTGCCCCAAAACCTGTTGCTCTAGAACAGTGGTTCTCCATATAAATATCTGCTGTGTGACCCCGCAGGGTGAGAACTGTTCCCTAGAAATTCCTTCACCCTTTTTCATGGTCTTGGTTCCTCCGCTTAGTTTTGGAATTTCATATGGGAACTTGTTAAACTGCAGCGTAGATCTGTGTGGGGCAGGAGGTACTGACAGTGCTGATCTGTGATCTTCCTGCTATTCCTTCTTCACTAGGCTGCGAATTTTCATTCTCCTTTCCAGCTGACCTCACTAGGAGCTTGTTCTTGTGTTTCTCCATCCACACACAGCCTCATTTGATTCTTTGTACACTACCCGAAGTGTTACTTCCCTAATTGGTCAACCCTCTGTCTACTGTCTCATCTTCATTCATTCTCTGAAAGTGTTCCTCTTGGTCAGTTAAGGTCTCCATGCTGACAGATCCAGTACATACTTTTCTGTCCTCAAATTAAACTCAGCCATCTTTTAAAGCACAAGCTATCGTGCTGAAGTGTCTTTGGAAAATCTGAGGTAGTTGCTAAAACTTTCCTTTATTTGGTGGAATCTAAACACCAGACTTCCCTCCAGTGGCAGCTTCTTTGGCCTCTCAGCAGGTGTTTTTTCCCTTTGGTCTGTGTGTTCTTTTATAAGCATATATAGTCCAAGGGGTAGCCAAAATTTTGAGACTAAATTATAGGTAGACCAGTGGTTCTCAACTCTTTGGGGGTTGCATATCAGATATTTACATTATGACTCGAAACAGTAACAAAATTACACTTTTGAAGTAGCAATAAAAAGTGTTGGTTGGGGCTCATCACAACTTGAGGAACTGTACTAAAGGGTCAAAGCATTAGTTGGTCTTCCTTAACTGTGATCCCATCCTTCCCAAGATGCTCTTCACGTACAGCTAATCTGATAATGTCAGATTTCTCTTTGATTCCTCAAGCCAGTGAGACTATGTTTCTGCTTAAGTTTTAATCACTCTTCTTTGTGCCAGCTGTGGGGAGGCCACACGGCCTGTTTTAGTTCTGTCGCTATGATAAAATAACCTTGCATCATTGTGGGGAGGTCACATCAAACTCAAAATCAAGAGCATGGAGAATGAATGCTGCTTGCTTGCTTGTGTTTAATTTGCAGTCCCCACTCTTTCACATTCCATTACACACACACACACACACACACACACACACACACACACACACACCAACACCAACCACTTTCCCACCATACCACCTCCCTGCTCCTGCCAGTGATGCACCAGCAAGTGGGCTATATCTTCCAACATCTGTTAACTTAAGACAGTCTCCCATAGACATGTCCTCAGGCCAACCCAGTGTTATTCATTGGGACTCTTTCCAGGTGATTATAGGCTGTGTCAAGTCAGTTAAAATGAAATGGAGTCCGCTGTGTTCACTTTCTTCCGGGGTCTTTCCTTCTTTCCCTTGCCTTTCTTCCCTTGCTTTTCTTTACCAGGTTTTTACATGCATACAATGCATGCATGCATAAATGTTCGAATTTGTTGTTGTGGATTGAACACAGGGTCTCACACATGCTGCCTCATGCTCTGTCTATTGATAGAGCTATATTAGTACTCCAGCCTTGCTTTTTATGTTTTGTACAGAACTTATAATTATTATCTCAGATGGGCTTTGTGTGTTGAATACCTAGTAGTACAATGCATGTTACAAGTATACTAAGCTCTTACTAGAACTAGAACTTTCCAATATTTAGCATACTGTACTGTTAATTTAGGGAGCTGATGTTAGAGTTTTACATAAAGTTTCTTATAAGGTATATTTTCTAGTTAAAAATGACATTTTATTTGTTACTTGTACTTGATATTGGTCATCTAACCATGTGATTTTGTTGCTGTATTTTAATGCAAATTCACATTGTTTTTTATATATATATATTTTTTAAGGTGAATGAACACTTGAAAGACATAATGGAGCAAGAACAAAAGTCTAAAGAGCATCACACAGCTGAAGCTCCAGGAGGTCAAAAGGTACACACTGCAGTACGGAGTGGTTATGATGGGTAGTCATACATTTTAGAGATGCGAGAACTGTTTTAGGAAATGCAAAATAACCATTAGTGATTGATTTGTACTGAGATTAGAAGCTTACTGAATTTAGGTTTTAAAGGATAAAAAATGATGTTCTGTAGGACACGCTTAGATAGCAAAAATTATTAGCCGTTAGAATCCCAGGCACTTTAGCTACATTGCTCTTTACTTTAGGCTTCTGTTTACTGGAGTGATTTTTTTCCCCCTTCAGAAAGACTATTCCTTTCTTACAATTGGTCTCCCAGTATCTAAGAATCTAACCTTACAATCTTTTTACTTTAATAATATGGATATATTTATTTATTTATTTTTAGGTGCAATATGTGATTCTGAATGTCTGAACTAGAACTCTTTGTTGCTAAAATACCCTCAGTGTCCTAAAATGTGATTCTGTTTGGGGAGAGCAAAGGAGAGGAGATGGCGCTGGTCTTGGCTGTTAGGGATTTGTGTAGCTTTAAATGAAGTGTCAATCATAGAACACGTGAGAACTGTGAATGGAAAGCCCGCTGTCAGGAGCCCTCTGTAGCCTGCTAATGGATGATTCTGATGACTTTTCCTTCACCTCCTGCTCTATCTTTTCTCCCTCCGCTGCTTCCTCTGAAGTCTCCTTCCAAATGGTTTTGGAAACTGGTTCCAGTAAGTTTTCCTCACTACTTCACTTTTCTCTCCATAATCGTGATGGTATTGGTGGAATTGTTTATAGCTTGTGCTATTGCTACCTCATACAAATCTATTTGTCATCGAGTAGAGAGATTAGGTTTAATATACTTTCATTATATAAAACGGAAAATAGTGGGTGCAGCCAGTGTTAAGTTTAAAGAATAAACACCTTTGCTCATCTCATCATTCATAAACCATTATTAGTAATGCCAGTGGGTAAAACAACCCATGGGTACAAAAATCTTGCTGATATTAACAGTTTTTCTAAAAGTGAATTGAACAATTCCATGTGTAAGTTGTCTGCATGTTTGAATTATTTTTGGCAGAATTGTTTTCTTTATACCCTAATTGAAAATAGCACTTCACTGTTTGAAAAACCAGAAGCTTATGTGTCCTCACCAGTATTGGACCTAAACTGTGAAACTCTGATTTCACCTGATGACCGATATTTCAGATTAAGTATGGGCAGTTAAAACCAGGAAAAGAAAGGGAGGGAGGGAGGAAGGAAGGGAGAGAGAAGGAGGGAGGGAGGGAGGGAGGGAGGAAGGGAGGAAGGAAAGATTCCCTATAGCTCACAGACTGTAGATAACTTATCTGGGAACTGTACAAACCTCACGATAAAGTTCATTTGCTCAGTGGATTTTACAGGATATATAGTCTTTAGTAAAGTGCTTTGATCTGCTCCTCATAATTGTCTAAACCATAGACATTCATTGTTAATGTGAGTGTATATTCATACTTACACTCCTTATCCATAAGTGCTAATTGACAAAGGGAATAGAATAAATGAAACCAGTTTTGCTGGTGATGCTAAGCTGGTCCAGTCCAGCTCTCTTGCTCCTGGTCAGAGCAAAGAAGGCGGGTATGGAGCAGTGCTCACTACTTGGAAAGTGAGCTTACCTCTGGTTGATTTTTTTTTTCTTCTTCTCCTCTCTTCCCTCTCTCTTCTAAATTATTTCTCAGCAACAAAATTAAATTTTTTATTGCCGATGTAAAAGTCAGTGATCAAAGAGTCTAGATTAGGCTGCAAGATGCCTCACAGCAGCAGCATTCAGAAGCTGAGGACTGAGATCTGTGCAGTGTAAGCTGTACTGATACACCCCGCCTCCCCAAAAGGAACAGGAAGGGAAAGTATAATCCATGTAAAAGTTTCGTACATGTAAATATTTTCTGAATAGAGGAAAAGTTAGGGATATAATGTCTGTCTTGCACTCCTCCAAATATTTCTTTTCAAGAGGAAAACATGTTCCATGATTCTTGTCAGTCGGGACCTGGGGAAAGAGAAGCAGAAATAAATATCTTTTTCTTCATTGGTGCATATGTTTTCTGGAGGATGTCATTTAAAAGAATCTAATGCACCTTCATGTATTAGGTGTTTTGTTCAATAAATTTGAAATTTTCTGTTTCTAGTCTCAAGTATTCACAATTATATTTTAATTTATAAATTGCAGAGGTGAGATTTAGATAGAATTGGAAGAAAATATTTAAATTGTTCTCTTATAAAACTGACACCTACAGCTGGAGAGATGGCTCAGCAGTTAAGAGAACTTACTACTTTTGCAGAGGAACCATGTTCAACTCCCTGAACCCACATGCTGGCTCACAACCCTCTGTAACTCAAGTACCAAGGGGTCTAACCCTTTTCTGGCTCCCACAGATAGCAGGCATACATATGGTGTACATATTTACATGCAGGCAGAACACCTATATGCATAAAATAAATCTTTTTAAAATGACTTCTAAATAGCAGTAGCCTATGTAATGATACATTTTGCCAATAAAAGGCTTAATGTGCCATCAACAAATCATAAGCATTATTTGTCTTGCCTGTAGTGGAGCTACCAGCAGATGACAGCTAGCCTGCACTGACTGCTTCTGTGTGCCCAGCAGTGAATATAGTACTGTGTGCCAACATCTTTTTAAATCTCTCAGTGGTACTATGCAGTGGGTTTTACTATCCCCAGTTTACAGATAAGGAAAATAAGAAATGAGAGTTTAAGTAACTTGTCCAAAGTCACAGCTAATAAGTGACAGAACCAGGATGTAAGTATTGGTAATTGGCTTAAGAGTTTTTCTTCTCTTAACTTTTTACAGCAGTTTTCATTCTTAGAGGTCTGTCTTAACATTTGTATTTTTATTTTATTATTTTGATTTTAGAGACAAGGTTTCTCAGTGTAGTCCTAGCTGACTTGGAACTCGCTCTGTAGATCAGGCTGGCCTCCAACTTAGAGAGATCAGCCTGCTTCTGCCTCCCAAGTGCTGGGATTAAAGCTAAAAGCTGTGCACCTCCACTGCCTGGCACCACACTGGCCTGTGTCTTAGCATTTTATCTAGTCACATCAAATTATTTTTAGAAATCGAAGTTTTATTTTTCTGAGGGGAGCAGGATCCTTCCACTTGGCTCTGTTCCTGGTTCAAAGTCTGGTGTGTGTACCCTGACGTTCAGATGATGGAGCAGAGTGCTTTGGTGCTGTTTCTTGACTCCAGATCTCCTTTGTTAATAGGACTATCTAGCTGCTCCTCTCCAATTTTGATAGTTCTTATGATTATTTCTGCTCAACTGATTCCTTTGCTCTTCCAAAGCTGTAAGTCTTTTTGTGTAGGAACTTTATTTAGTCTTGATTAAGTCTAAGATTAAAGTAAATAAAATTTTAATTAGTAAATGAACAGAACTGATTTGAATATAGTGTTCGATTCTGTTTTGTGATTGTGTAACTCTATAAACTAAATGCCATTTGACATCATTGTTAAAATGTTATATTGCATCTGATTTAGTATTGTTGCTGTAAATTTAACCTTGGTATATAGTATTATTGCCAAAAGGTGAATAGTTGGTGTTTCTTGTTTCTCCTGATTTATAGTTTCTTAATATTATTAAGAACTATAACTGCAATTCTACAGGATTTTATGTTTGCTTTGCATTGTTTAGTATTTATTTAGATCTCTTTATATTGAAGGCTCGTTACAGGAAGGAACAAACATTGCTTAAACAACTGCCCTGCATTCCATTGGTAGAAAATCTGTTGAAGGATGGTACAGACGGCTGTGCATTAGCTGCCCTTATTCATTTTTACTGCCCTGGTGTTGTCCGATTAGAGGGTAAGTGTGTTCCAGGGATATATTTCTGAACTGTAGATAGATGGCAAAAATATTTAAATCAACAGTATTTCATAACTAATGAAAAAAATTTTTTAAAAAACATTTACGTGTAATTCTGAGAAAAAAATGAGAACTTTTTCTCTAGTGGCTATTACTTATAAGTACATGTTTGCTAAACAATTTTACGTAATTGTGTATTTGTACTGTCAGTTATGAAGTATTCATATTTAACCTAAAGTCATCCCCTTTTCTATTTGAAGATATTTGTTTAAAAGAAACCATGTCTTTGGCCGATAGCCTGTATAATCTACAGCTGATTCAGGAATTTTGCCAAGAATACTTAAACCATTGCTGCCATTTCAGCTTGGAAGACATGCTTTATGCTGCTTCATCCATAAAGGTAAATTAAATCTTTTTTTTTTTTTTTGCCTTTTGATAAAGTTTAAAAATTGTGGCAACAAACTAGGGGTGTATCATCTCAGTGGTGCAGTAGTACCCATCATGTACAAGGGCCCAAGTTGAATTTCCTCAAGTACTAGCAATAGAAAGGTAGGAACAGGAAGATCAGGAGGTCACGGCCGTCTTGAACTTTGTAATTGGTCTGAGGCCAGTGGAGCTATAGCAAAGCCTATCTCCAAAAATAAATGAACATAAATACTTACAAATTAACTTTATCAGTAAAGAACTTGGGTTGATTTGTCTTGGTGTGGGCAGAGTAGATTATTAGCCATTAAATGGTTTTTGATCATAGGTAAATGTTAACAGAAGGTGAGAGTTGTCCTTTAAAGGCTGGGTTTGAGTGTATGCCGGTAATCCTAGTGTTTCAGAAACTGATGGCAAAGCCTGAGTTGAATTTACGCCTGGGGACATGATGAAACACCTGTCAAATAAACAGCAAACCAAAACAGTAATGAAGCTGCGTTTCAATGAATAATTTTTTTTTGTTTTTTGTTTTGTTTTTTGTTTTTCGAGACAGGGTTTCTCTGCAGCTTTGGAGTCAGTCCTGGAACTAGCTCTTGTAGACCAGGTTGGTCTCGAACTCACAGAGATCCTCCTGCCTCTGCCTCCCGAGTGCTGGGATTAAAGGCGTGCGCCACCACTGCCCGGCTCAATGAATAATTTTTAATTAGAGAACCAAATGAAGCACTTCGGTGTGTGTGTATTTGTGTTGGGGTGTTTGTGAGTGTGAGGTTAAGATAAGGACTGCCACACCTAGCTTTTATGTAGATGCTGGGGATCCAACCTTAGGTCCACTGTACCCCACTGAGCCATCTTTAGCCTCTTTGATAGATTGTTAAGTCAGATGTCAAATGCTTTTTACTCAGATTACTTTGGCTCTTCAGGATTTGAGGGTTTCCACGTGAATTTCAGGATTGGTTTTTCTAGTTCTGTAAAGAATGTCATTGGAACTTTGAGGATTACATTGAATCTGCTTCAGTTTCAAAGCTTAGGACTAAGTCATTTTATAATATGTTTAGTTTAGCTTAGAAGTTTGGCTTAGAGGTAACAATTTTCTGTTGAGCCTAATGAGAATTCTAGTGCTAATCCTACTTGGAAGTGCTAAGGAGCTCCTCTCATGAATATGCTAGTGCCTTACACTTGGAATTCTTATTCTTTAGTATCTTCTCTTTTTCCTTTATCCATTTCAGGATCTCCAAAGGGCAGAAGATAGAGCCAATGATAAAAGCATTTCCAAATAAGGCACTAATCCCAGTGACTCAAATGGTACCCCACTCCCTACTCTGACACATCAAAAGAGAAACCTTGATTAATCTATTCTGAAGGTTTACTTACACCATTATTTCCTTTATATCTTACTAATGACTTTTCTAGTATTTTCTGTAAAATATAAGTGCTACTTCTATAATATGAAATGAAAAATTTTTATATGCCTAAGATATATATTTGTTTAAAAATTGCTATAGATTAAGTTTGGTAGTGTTCCTTCCTGTCCATTTTAGAGAATAGACTAGAATATAGACTTTCCAATAATCCTGATATTTAGATCATTTTGAGCATGATCCAAATATAAAAATATTTCCTTAAGTCAACTTATTTAAAATAAGTAATTGTAAACAAAAAGTCTTTGTTCACGTTCTGCCTTCTTTGGCACATTATGTCTGCATTAGTTGTCACAGCTACAAGTTTGAATTTAGTGTACTATCTTAATTTAAGGCTCTAAACTCCAGAGAGGTTTCTTGGTCCATGCTCATGGGCTCCTTATTTTTATTTTAACTTTTAATAGTGGGTGTTTAGGAATGTATGGGAAATGAGCACTGCCTTTTCCCTTATAGAATTACAAATTGGGATATGGCTGCTTTAGAGGACTGTTGGACATTGCCTGAGCAAGTTCCTATCCTGGATCCTAAGCACCACCAAAAAGCATTGAAGGGTCAAGCTGTATCCTAGTTGGAGCTTAGCTCCCTTACAGTCTACTTGATAGACTATTTTTTAAAGGGATAGTGGCCATCGAAGGGCACGTAAAGGACTACTTCTATTATTGAAAAGTTAGGAATGATGCATTTAGTAGAGGCATAAATATAAATATTTTGTAATATGATTGACCCATTTAAAGGAAGGTAGTTGAGAGTTTTGTTGTTTTTTCTGAAACAGAAAGCTCTCTACGACATTGTTAAGTGAGGGTAAAGTCGACAAGAATATAACTACGTGTGTGTGCATGTGTGTATATACATGTATGTGTGTGTATATATCTGTGTGTGCATGTGTATTTTAAACCTTTGTCTTTTTTTTTCTTCAGGGCTAGGAATCAAACTCAGGACCACTGATCCATTATTTCTTAATACTCAGTGTAATAACTATTTACATAGTTAATTAATTACTAGTAAGTAATATAGAGGAGATTTTAACTATTCTATGGGGGCTAGCAAGATGGCTCAGCTGGTAAAGGCTCAGACTAAGCCCGACATCCTGCGTTTGATCCCAGGACTCACATTGTGAAGGGAGAAAGCCAGCTGTCCCCATGGAAGGGTACACATAAATTCTGTGCATATACTACATAGCCTTACGTAAGTTCCTTAAACATCCATAAGTCTTTGGTATCTATATGGGGCCCTAGAACCAACTGCAGATAGATGTTGATGGATACTTTTATATAGATTCAGAAAAGGAATCTTTGGGATAAATATAAAAGTAATTTCTTCTTAGTGTGGTACTAGATATGGGAGAAGGTGTTAAAATTTGCTAGACTTCTCCATTCTATATAATCTTTGTTGCTTACACTATTTAAATATGTATCTGACCTTCTTAACTAAAGGAAGTGGGAGTTGGAGATATAGCTCAGAGGTTACAAGCATGTACTGCTCTTCCAAAGGACCTGAGTTCAGTTCCTGGTGCCCATGTTAAGTGGTTCACAGCTGCCTCTAACTTCTCCGACACCACTTTCTGGTTTCCACAGACATTTGTGCTCACATACACAAGCCTATGTGCAGATACATGCTACATATAGGTCAGGCGTGGCGATGCACACCTTTAACCCCAGCACTCAGGTAGTAAAGAAGCTAATCTCAGTTACCATAGTGAGTTACAGGCCAGCCAGGCTACATAGTAAGATTCTGTCTCAAAGTAAATTGGGGAAACTTTAAACTACTGTTGAACCATTTCTGGAATGTGACCAATTTATTGTCATTTAATCATAATTTTAAAATGAAATAAGCCCCAGTGTAGTTACCAGAAAAGTTCTCTCTTCCTGCTCTGCCATCTTGTGGCCAGTTTTTTCCATGATTTATTAGGACAATTTTTTTTTTTTTTTTTGTTACTTGGTTTTTGTTTTTTTTTTTTTCCGAGACAGGGTTTCTCTGTTTCATAGGACAATTCTTAACAAGGCCCTTAAATACTCCTTTTCTACTGACAGATAAATACTGCACATTTAAGGGATGTTTTTTCTAAAGATGAAGGCAGCTCCTAGTTAACTGTACTAGCAGAGTAGAACCTAGAACCAGTATTTACAAAATTTAGCCTTTGGTTTTAGGTTTATACTGTAAAGATTATAAAGCAAAAATATAAGTCATAATTATTGCAAAGGATTGAGGAAGGATTTATTTCTACTTAGTTTCAGAGATTTTGATCCATGGACAGTTTGGTTCCATTGTTTCTCGGCCTTTGGTTTAGGCAGGCCACTGTGGTGGAGAAGGCCTAGAGGGGCAAAGCTTTCTTCGTGGTGAACGAGAAGAGAGAGTACCTGAGCTAGCTGGTTCCTTCTCATCCTTTTATTCCTTCTGGGCTACCAGCCCTCCCACCACCACGGTGCTGCTACAGTCTAGATTGTCCCTGGAAATGTGCACACAGACTGAACCAGGAGTGTGCTTTACTCATCTCGGGCACTCACCAGTTCAGCCTTGATGACGCTAGAGATTAGCGTGTTCACAGGTGCTAAACTTTTTACTCCAGGCTTAATAAAGCATAGTAAATATTTTTATTAGTGAATGAGTAGAATTCACATCTGTATTTAAGAAGATAAAGCATACTTGTTTATCACTTTGACTGGTTTTACCTAGGGCTTCTTTTAATTTTCTTAACTCTCTTATATAGAGTAATTATTTGGTGTTCATGGCAGAACTCTTCTGGTGGTTTGAAGTTGTGAAGCCATCATTTGTACAGCCACGTGTTGTTCGTCCACAAGGAGGTAATCAGTCTTCGTTATTTTTAATGTAGAAAAATGGGAAGCTTATACTTCTCATCTGGTTATTCTTCTAGATAGAAACTTATTTTAGATTCCAGCTATTATCCTTGGTTAGAGTCTAAATTTTTTAATAGTTAATGTACCAAATTATCTGCAAGCAACAGAAAAAATAGTTCCTGTATTTGACATCTTATGTCATGGAAGTTATAGTATAAACTGGGTGCTGTGTACTTTACATCTTAGGTTCCTATCCATAGTTTCTATTTCCTATTAGAGTCCTTGTTTTTGATGTCATGTTACCCAAACTCCAGTCGGAGTTAAGGTAAGAACTTGACCTTAACCAACAACTTGATTCTGTTAAATCATGAAACACTTTGTGGATCTATTTTTAAAATAGCCTTTGCTATTACAGGACAATTATGATAAAATTAACAAGAAATAAGAGGGCTATTGTTAGGATCCCTAGGAATAAAGACTTTGAGTTACTTGCCTATAGCCCTGGGTTTAAGCTTCTTTACTGGCAGAAAACAAAAAATAAAAAAGAATTTTTTTTTGTTTCTATAGCAAATGTAAAGCTGTAAAACAGACTATTTCAAACACATATTCCTACATTTCTTTTTTTTAATATTTATTTATTATGTATGCATTATCCTATCTGTGTGTATGCCTGCAGGCCAGAAGAGGGCTCCAGACCTCATTACAGATGGTTGTGAGCCACCATGTGGTTGCTGGGAATTGAACTCAGGACCTTTGGAAGAGCAGGCAATGCTCTAAACCTCTGAGCCATCTCTCCAGCCCCATATTCCTACATTTCTTCTAAACTTAGAACTTCCAACAAAAATATGTGGCCAGTTCTTCCTGTTACAGTGCCTACTGCACCCTGTACAAAATGTGATTATTCTGTTTCCAAGCTACTTAACAGCTTTCCTTGGTTTGCATTTCCTTTTTCTAATCACTGTAGTTAAGTTCAACCTTCCCAAGGATAAAAAGGAGGACAAAAAGATTAGGAACTAAGAGGAGGGCAGGCTATAATAACAAAAGAAAGGCATACCATTCTAGTGGGTATAATCTTACTTTATAAAGAATGCTGATCTCAGGCAAGATTCTGCACTATGAGATAATTTGTATTTGATTTATCCTGATATCTCTTAACCACTTAAAGCAGATTCTACATACCGAGCAGTAGATAATAAAGAGTACCTTGAAAGAAGTTGAGATCCTTAAAACCATTCATGAAAGTCACTTATCTTTAACAATTGTCATAACCAGTATTTATACAGTATTTTGCAATTAGTGTGACTTTCTACTTGCAGTTTTTCAATTTCATCTACGAAGCCCAGCACTTAACAGTAACAAAGCTTTGCATTAAACATCAGTCAAAATCAAGTTGCTTTCTTCTAGAATTATTTACAAGTATGTAAGCAAGACATAGTGGGTTGTTTTTTTTTCCAATGAAAAGATCTGACCGTTTTTAATTAACTACCAAATTACCAGCTATTTCATAAAAACCAAAACCAAAACTGATCTGGTATGTCTAAAATTTTATGAAAAATTTCACAAGATTAAGCACTCAGTTCATCCTGTATTTATTTTATGGTACCCCCCCCCCCGTTAACTTTAAGTAGATTTTTAAAAGTCAGATTATATCAAGAAATTCTTTTGACCTTTTGGAAATTATTTAAGGGTACATTTCTGTTAGAAGGAGTTATTTAAAGAGAACCAGGGCAGTTCTGGGGTCCTAGGTTTGTTCAGTAGAACACACAGCGGGAGGGGGTAAGAGAGAGCCATGATTACTTTGTAAGTAATGAGGGAGATAGAAAGTAAAATTTAAAGCCGGGTGATGGTGGCGCACGCCTTTAATCCCAGCACTCGGGAGGCAGAGGCAGGCGGATCTTTGTGAGTTCGAGGCCAGCCTGGTCTACAAGAGCTAGTTCCAGGACAGGCTCCAAAGCTACAGAGAAACCTTGTCTCGAGAAAAAAAAAAAAAAAGAAAGTAAAATTTAAATGATTACTGTGACTGAGAATGTCTAACAGTGTTAGAAATAATTTGAGCATGCGATTTGAAGTTGTATTGTTTATTCTAGCTGAACCTGCAAAAGATGTGCCATCAGTGCCTGTCTTGAATGCTGCCAAAAGAAACATCATGGACAGTTCATCTAGTTCTGACTTTACCTCAAGGTAGACTCCGCTGTCGTGTTACCATGTCCCTGTTAATTACTAATGAAATCAAATCATATTTTGACATTTAAGAGGGTTTTTTAATTTTGTAGTGGATTTATAAATTAAGTTGCAATAGCTTATGCTACTAAGGCCTATTTTAGTTTAAAAGGAATTGAAATTTATATTGAAATGACTTGTTTCATAAATGGGTTTTTAATGTGCCACACTGGAAAATGGGAGAGAATGTTCTAAGTTCCAAATAAGAAACCTAAAATTAAACTTTTGCTGCATTATTCCAATAATTGAGACTTATTTAATAGTATAACAGAAAAAAAAATTGGTAGGTGACTCTTAGGCCTCAGAGAACTTTTAAAATTGTATGTGAATGTTTACATTTTCACTGCATTTATCTATGTGTGTGAGCACAAGTGGAGATCAGCTAACAGTTAGTAGGGGTCAGCTTGCTTTGTCTGAGACTGCTTCTTCCTGGGAGCAAAACTAGGTCATTAGCCTTGAGAACAAATACCTTTACCTTCTGAGCTTTTTTGCTTGCCCTGGATTTTTTAATTTACTATTATTTAAAAAAAAAAAAATCTTTGAAACAGGTCTTCCCACTTATGTTAGTTAATTGTTGTTGCTGTGATGAAACACCGCGACCAAGAACAATTTAAGGAAGACAGAGTGTATTTTGCTGTGGTTCCAGAAGGGGGGTCCAGCAGGGGAGGTGTGGCAGCAGGCAGCCGGAGCAAGAAGCTTAAGTCTCTCATCCCCAACTGCAAACACAAAGCGGAAACAGTAAAAGCACGGTTGGGGAAAGGCTTCAGACCCTCAGAGCCCATCCCAGTGACACACTTCCTCCAGCAAGGTTCCCTAGCCTCTTCAGACACCTGGGGCCTGAGTATTCAAATGTCTGGGTCAGTGGGAGC
>JAQHUG010000098.1:1068738-1094137 GCA_028555095.1 Dicrostonyx torquatus
TTTCTTCTTTCCTTCCCTTCTTTCTTCTTCTGTCTTTTTTTTTTTTTTGAACAGGGTCTCACTATATAGCTCTGGCTAGCCCAGGATACCACTAACTCACAGAGGTGCACTGCCCTGCCTCCTGTGTGCTGAGATTAACAGTGTGCACCACTATACCCAGTCTTAGACTTTTCATTTGTATTTATTGCAGCTTGGAATGTATATTAACTTTAGACTCCCCGATCTATCTCATTCTTTTGTTTAAAGTTACTATGCTTTGTGGGTTTTTCGAAAATCAAGGAGATCTATTAAAAATACATTTTTAAAAGGTATGAGTAAAAATTCTAAAGTACTCTTTGTATTCTTGGCCTAATTACATAAAAATAAAAAACCTATTCTGAAGCTGTCATTTAAAAGGTTTTTTTTTGTCGGGCTGGAGAGGTGGCTCAGAGGTTAAGATCACTGACTGCTCTTCCAGAGGTACTGAGTTCAATTCCCAGCAACCACATGGTGGCTCACAACCACCTGTAATGAGATCTGGTGCCCTCTTCTGGTATACAGACAGAATACTGCATACATAATAAATATTTAGGCCGGGTGGTGGTGGCGCATGCCTTTAATCCCATAATCCCAGCTCTTGGGAGGCAGAGAGAGGTGGATCTCTCTGAGTTTGAGGCCATCCTGGTCTACAGAGCAAGTGCCAGGACAGGCTCCAGAGCTACAAAGAAACCCTGTCTCGAAAACCCCCCCCAAAAAAAAGTTTTTGTCAAGTACATGTTTGCGAACAGTCAGAATTCGACTGAACTTGCAGCCCCCTTTCCTCCATATTTCCTACCTTCGTGAGCTTTCTGGTGTCTATAATGCATCTGTCTCTTCAAAGCGAAAGGAGAGCTTTCCTCTCCTTAGCCTCCAGTGTACCGCAACTTCATTAAGTTTCCATTCTGTGCCTGCGTCACAATTGAGTGCAGATTAGTTGTGAAGTACTAGGGATCTGGTGCTGGGGCATCGCTCAGTTATAGAACGCTTGCTTAGCATGTCCAAGGCCCTGGATCTGACCTCCGGCCCCTAAGCAAAGGAAGCAGATGTGTATGTAACTAATCTAGGAACTGCTATTTATATTTTCCCTAAGGGAATCTTTCTAAATATAATTTCCTCAGTGCTGTCCTGAGTGACTCCATTTCTTTCTGGATCACCATTCCCATACTCTGTCTACTTCCATTCAGAAGTGAACGGTGAGACTTTGAGAGTAGATTCTTCAGTCATGACTAGGACAAGGATCTAAATGAAGAGTCGCCATGTCTCCATGTCTGAGACTTATCTCTTTTATCTTAAATAGCCCAGTGACTGCTTTTTCTCTCTTTTCTAGGTAGATTCTGACTCCTTTCCCTTGAGTTACTGCCTGTTGTTATCCGAGGCTCCTAGGCCCTCTACCTTCTATAAGTGTCCCCATAGTCCTTCATAGAACTTCTTTTGGTTTTTTTGAGACAGGGTTTCTCTGTGGCTTTGGAGCCTGTGCTGGATTCATAGAACTTCTTGATGACTTATTTAATTTATGTACATTGGCGTTCTGCCTGCATGTGTATCTGTGTGAAGGTTTTGGATCCTCTGGAATGGGAGTTACAGACTGTTGTGAGTTGCCATGTGGGTGCTGGGAATTGAATCCTGGTCCTCTGGAAGAGAAGGCAATACTCTTAACCACTGAGCCATCTCCAACCCCCCTTCATAGAACTTCTGAAGAAGGATTTGATCATTTTTCCTCTCCCTGGGTGTCACGCTCACCTCGACCAGCAAGGAAGACGCAACACGGGAGCTCTTCTTCAAGCAGTTTAATCAGGACCTTTTTTAACAACGTTGTCTCTCTTGTATCTCTCTTGTGTGTCTCTCTTTTTTCTTCTCTCTTCCCCCCTGGGGCAAGCCTCTCCCAGCCCTTAAGTAGGCTAGGGCAGCCAACCCTAGGTAGCCACGTGGGTACTATCCATTGGTCCACGCATATGCAAACATTCTTATGATTCCAGCCATAGCCAAAGAGCGCTCACCTGCGGGATGGTGAGTTGTTTGTCCTAAAGAGCGCTCACCTGTAGAAGGCTCTCTACACCTGAGAAGTGTGGTCACATCTACAGGTGTTATTGCATCAAAAATAAAGGTCTGATGAGTAAAATGCAGGCAGTCACAGCAGAAGACAGGCCCAGCAGCTGCCGCACCTCCTTGGCTCGAGTTGATTCAGGAGTATGCACACCAAAATCCTGTGTGCGAGTCTGAGAATGAGACAGTTACCCAGCTTTTACCAGATAGTGGTAGAAGAAGAAAAGAATGAACATGTTTTAAAAACCAGTTTCCTAGTATTCAGGATAAGCTATGAAACATATTTCAGAAGGAGGAATATCACTGACATGCTTAGAAACTGTCTGTGTTTATTGATGGTTCCAACAAGTGACTACATATAAACTGAGAGAATAAAGCTTCACACACTAGGGAGAAAGATTCAGAGACCTCAAGTAGCATTTGGTTTGGACAGGCAATTCTTCAGTATTTTTGCACTCTAGAGAGCTCATTGATTAAGCTTTCATTAAGTAGTGAAAGCACAGTATTGATCCTGACTTCTGAGTCTGTGCTGACTGTTCAGAGTCTCTGTTTATATGAGCTAAGGATAGTATGATTGAGTGAGCCAAAGCTCCTGCCTCTTATACCTGATTCCTGTCACTGGGGATAGGATGCATAACATCACTTGATGGCAGCTGAAAATCCAAAAGGAGAATTGAGAGAGTATCTTAGTCAGGCCAATTATCACTATCACCTGAGAAAAGTTCTCAGCTCCCCCGTGTTTAATTAAACAGGACAGAGTTGGGTAAGGTGTAACAGGAAAGCCTTGTGTCTTTATGAGGGCTTCAGGGTGGAGCTCACTGTTGTTGGTGTTGGAGGTCTAGAGACCCAGACTGTTCTGAAAGGCTTGTCAGAGTCTTCTGTGGGATTTTATTGTACAGAAGGTTTTAGAGATTTAAGTCTCCTTAACATACTGCAAATTAATGGGTTTAATTTGTTTTTTTAATTTCTTATTTTTTTATAAAAAAAGTGTGTGTGTGTAAAAAGAGAGAATTTATTATATTTATTCTGTGTTGGGAAGGAGCTATATTTATAGTCTCATCATTTGCCTTTTAGATATGCACGTCCCCAAGCTCATTCTTCAGCCTCAGGTAATGTATTGAAAAGGCCTATGAGGAAAATGGAAAATACTATTTTAAGTAGGCTAACTGGAAAATGAGTGAGAATAAACATGAATATCTAGTCTTTTTCTGAAGTGTTTTCTCTGTACGTGATGGGTGGTCTGTAGCTCCATGCCCATTTTCCCCTTTTTTTGTGGTATTAGAGATCTAACCAAGGACCTCGGGTATCATACGCTAGGCAGGAGTAGTACCGGGAGCTGCTTTCATAGCTCCTGTGCTTGCTTTTGGTTTGGAGACAAGATCTTATACAGCCCATACGAGCCTCAAACTCCTTATATGGCCAGACGTGATCATGAACTTGTGTTCCTGCCTTGGTCTGTGAGTGCTGGGGATGCAGGTGTGCACCACTGTGACCAGTGAATAGACATGTGCCACTGTGTCCTGTTTTTATTTTTCTTGAGAAGAGGTCTCTTTGTATTACCCAAACTAGTCTTGTACTACTAACCCTCCTGCCTCAACCTCCCAAGTGCTAGCTAGTATTAGAGCCATGAGCCACTCCCTAGTGGATGTACATATAGTTTGCTTGGTCTGTAACAAAATTCTTAACATGGGAATAAACCCAGAATCTCTCAGACGATTCAGTTGTTAGCTATAAACTACACATTCCTCCCCAAAACTTTATTTAAAAAAATTACTTTGCTGTGTTTTGGTTGCTGAGGTTCCACTTTTTAGTGCCTTTAATGAACTCTCAAATATGTTAGATGTGAGGTTTCAATGAGTTTTCCTTTATCTCATTTGAAGGAGGAATTAGGAGGTCTTCATCTATGTCTTATGTTGACGGCTTCATAGGAACATGGCCGAAAGAGAAAAGGTAAGCAAAGTTATTTGTACAGTCATGTTACCAGAAAGTCACTTTTATCTCCCTCTGCTTTTTTGTTGTCATTAGCCAAGCTGTCAAGTCAAAATTTTAATTAGGACTTAACTTTGAAATGGGCAGCATAGAGGTATGAGAGAGGCCAAAGAGGCTAAATTCAAAGGTAATGAAATAGTCCAGTCTTTCCTTGAGGTCCATAAGATCATGAAAAATGAAGGAAGGGCATAGACTTTCAAATAATTGTTCAGTGGTGTGTTTTAAATCATTTATTCCCACAGTTTCTTAAACAATTTGTCTTTTCATCTGTTTTAGAACTTCAGTGCATGGTGTTTCATTTGATATTTCTTTTTATAAAGAAGACAATGCACAGAGTTCCACTCCAAACCGAGGAATCATCCGCTCTGTTAGTAACGAAGGGCTTACTCTCAACAACAGCCGTGCATCCAAACACATGAGAAAAAATCTGTCCTTCAAGCCAATGAATGGAGAAGAAGAAGAAGGCATTGAAGAAGAACTTCACGTAGACCCTCGTGGTGACCTCAAGTCTTCTATGCCTCTTAGTACAAATGACCTAAATTCTAATGAGAATACTCACTACAGGCTTCCAAATGGGGCTTTACAAAACAGAGCACTTCTAGATGAGTTTGGCAATCAGATCGAGACTCCAAGCATCGAGGAAGCTTTACAAATAATTCACGACACTGAAAAATCTCCTCATACGCCTCGGCCAGATCAAATCGCTAATGGCTTTTTTCTTCATAGTCAGGATTTGAGTATCCTAAATTCAAATATCAAGCTAAATCAGTCTAGTCCTGATAACATAACTGATACAAAAGGTGCCTTGAGTCCCATAACAGACACTACCGAAGTAGACACTGGGATTCATGTTCCTTCAGAGGATATTCCGGAAACAATGGACGAAGACTCTTCCCTGAGAGATTACACTGTTAGTTTAGACTCTGACATGGATGATGCATCTAAATTTCTTCAGGACTATGATATAAGAGCCAGCAACCACAGAGAAGCCCTGAGTCCTTGCCCAAGTACCATCAGCACCAAGTCTCAGCCAGGGAGCAGTGCTTCCTCTAGCTCCGGAGTGAAAATGACCAGTTTTGCTGAGCAAAAGTTCCGGAAGCTCAATCATACCGATGGGAAAAGTAGTGGGAGCAGTTCTCAGAAAACTACACCAGAGGGCTCAGAACTTAATATTCCTCATGTAGTATCTTGGGCACAGATTCCAGAAGAAACAGGCATTGCCCAAGGACGGGACACTACCCAGCTGTTGGCTTCTGAAATGGTGCACCTTAGGATGAGGCTAGAAGAAAAGAGACGTGCTATTGAAGCCCAGAAAAAGAAAATGGAAGCTGCTTTTACTAAACAGAGGCAGAAAATGGGAAGGACAGCGTTCCTAACTGTAGTGAAAAAGAAAGGGGATGGGATTTCCCCTCTTCGAGAGGAGGCAGCAGGTGCAGAAGATGAGAAAGTGTATACAGACCGAGCAAAAGAAAAAGAATTGCAAAAAATTGACGGGCAAAGGAGCAAGTCTCTAGCAGACATAAAAGAGAGCATGGAGAATCCTCAGGGCAAATGGCTAAAGTCTCCAACCACACCTGTTGATCCTGAGAAGCAGTGGAACCTGGCAAGCCCTTCAGAAGAGACTTTAAACGAAGGAGAAATTTTAGAATATACAAAGTCCATTGAAAAGCTAAATTCATCCCTGCATTTTCTACAGCAAGAAATGCAACGCCTGTCCCTTCAGCAGGAGATGTTAATGCAGATGAGAGAGCAGCAGTCTTGGGTGATTTCACCTCCACAACCCTCTCCGCAGAAGCAAATTCGAGATTTTAAACCTAGACAGGCAGGCCTGTCGTCAGCTACTCCTCCGTTCTCCTCTGACTCCCCACGCCCTACCCATCCGTCTCCACAGTCTTCTAACAGGAAGAGCGCATCTTTTTCTGCCAAAAATCAAAGGACTCCAAGGCCAAATGAATTAAAAATAACTCCTTTGAACCGAACCCTGACACCTCCTCGGTCTGTGGATAGTCTTCCTCGGTTGAGAAGGTTTTCACCCAGTCAGGTTCCCATTCAGACACGGTCATTTGTGTGTTTTGGTGATGATGGAGAGCCTCAATTGAGAGAGGCCAAACCAAAAGAGGAGATTAAAAAGGAGCCATCAGAGTGCAAAGGGACCTTGGAACCTTGTGACCATAATCCTGGGGAGAAGGAGATTAAACCTCTTGAATCAACAGTTGCTGAAGTCTTGTCACAGCCCATCACAGAGACTGTTTGTGTGACACCAAATGAGGACCAATTAAGTCAATCCACAGACCCACCTCCTAAACCTGTTTTCCCACCTACTGCTCCTAAGAATGTCAATCTGATTGAAGTTTCTCTGTCAGATTTGAAACCCCCTGAAAAGGCTGATGTATCTGTTGAGAAATATGATGGTGAGAGTGATAAAGAACAGTTTGATGATGACCAGAAAGTCTGCTGTGGATTCTTTTTTAAGGTAATGCTGATCCACATAGCTCTGAGCTTCCTCTTAGGATGGGTACCTGTATGTTTTCTAAATTGATGCATTTACTTCTTCAGGAACCATCTCTTTCATTGCAAGCCAGCTCTTATTCCTGAAATGTGTCTAGGCGTACCTGCTTTGTTCCGTGGAAGCGCTAAGGTACACTGTGGTACTGCGGCTGTGTTCCAGGGCCGACTCGAGCTACAGTCCTCTACCACAGTCTCAGCATGTTAGGGCTTTAACAGTTTTTAATCATATTTTTTGAGTTTTGCAGAGTTATCCAATATGGGCCATACAAAGTGAAACATTTTTAAAAGCATGTAGTTTGATATTATCGTTACGATATAGGTCTCTTTTTCTGGAGCCAAAGTCAAAGCCTTGCATCCCGAGCAGAGCTTTTCCATTGATTATACTGTCTGCCCCCACAAAAGCTTCTTTAAAGACAGTTTGAAGAAAGATGTATACATGATCTGTTGGCCATCGTATTACCTACTTATACTCTGCATCACAGGCCAGAGTTTGGTTTTCTATAACTGAAGATACATGTTTCAGGTTTGTTGTTAAGGCACAATGGTGATCTCTGTTTTATCTGGACAGATTATGCATATGAATCTTAACCTTACTATTGCTGTTAGATAACAATAGTTAATAGTGCTTCAACCAAATAAAAGACAGAGCCTAGACAGTATTATTCTTGGTAGTAAAGATCTTAGCATTTATAAATAAAACTTTAATAATATTAAAGCTTTTTTTTCTCCTCAGTTATCCATTTTCGTCATCTTTGTATTTTTCTAAATTACCTCATGGAAGAATATGTTATTAACAGTCTGAAATGTGTGTTTATACTTCTTTAATTGGGGGACTGTTACCGCTGACCCTGTAGAGCTGCACAGGGCAGATGTGATTAGAAAAGTGTACCCAGCAGCACATTCTGAGATTTAAAGTTTAGTGCGGTGTAATGGGGAGAAGCGGCACATTGAGGCCATTCAGATGGCGATGATTGCTAGTTTTACTGTTGACAATTTAATGCTGTGATTATTTTAAATTTTATCTCATGGCTCTTGTCCCTTAGGCCTCTCTCAACATTTAGAAATTTGGATGTAAGTCATGTTTTGGCTCTTAGACATGTACAACTACTGAGGTTTTTTTGTTTGTTTTTTGTTTTTTCTAGACTGCTACTATAGATAGTAACACAGCAAAGTTTTATGTGCAGGTTTAGAGACTTCTGCTACCTTATTCCTTGCCCAGAAAGGAAAATGGGGCAGGAGAGTCTTCAACATAAACTAGGCATTCATCTGTACCTCCATTTCTTTTCCATCATGTTCATGTCATGCCTCTATTGCCCCAGAGGCCATCCCTTTGACGTGCGTATAATTTCTTCTGTGGGCCCTTAGCCATCCTGTTCTTCATGCTGCTGTCTCCAAGAGCCAGGCTCCACTGGAGACTCTTCTTTTATATCTAAAGGCGGTGCTGGAGAGTGAACTCATGTCCTCAGGCATTCTGAGACTTGTAAAGTTCAGACCTCAGCACAACTCTGGGTTTGTAAAGTTCAGACCTCAGCATAACTCACGGACTTGGGTAGAATAACCCATGCCTACTTGTCTAGACTCTTCCTCTTAGTTTCCAGACCAAAGGTTCTCAACATGTGGGTCATGACCCCCACAGGGGTCACATATCAGATATCCTGTATATTAGATATTTACATTATGATTCATAGCAGTAGCAAAATTACAGTTGTCAAGTAGCAATGAAATAATTTATGGTTAAGGGTCACCATGACATGAGGAACTGTATTAAAGGGTCGCGGCATTAGGAAGGTTGAGAACCCCTGATCTAGACTGTTCTTTAACTCTGTTTCCCTAAGATTTTCACGCTTCCTTGATTAATTAGCTGTGTCCACCTGTGTCTCTGTGGCGTCCTGTGTGTACTGACAATGCATTTGTAATCCAGAGTTCTCAGTTCTCTTGTTTGTCTTTTCTTTTTTACTTAGGCTGTGAGTACCCAGGGGGACTGGTTCTTTTTACCCAGAGCATAGTGTAATGTGTATGTTTTGTTAGGTACAGAAATGCATGTCTGAGCTGATAGGTTCAGTGATACCTTCTGACTTTTTTCATTCATCATGAAATATGTCTCTGGGCTTCCAGGCAAAGCAGGAGGCAAAAGTGCCTCTTTCCTGTGCGATTTAATACCTGTCATGTCCAGCACTGTGGTGCAAATATATTAGTCACTAAAGAAGTCAGTGTCCTCAAGGAGTCTTTAAAAAAGACAGTGAACCAGTTCTGCAACTTGTTACTTGCTTCTTGCTTGAATTGTGAAGAACTGCAGCGTAGAAGCCTGCTGAGGACTGAGAGTGCCCTCGTGGATCAGTAAGTCCAGGAGGTTTACAGATCGCAACCAGTTCTCAGAACGGCAGAACTTCAGAATAGGAATTGTGCCCATCTCTTCTTCCAAGTGAAGCCAGTCAAACTGTCAGCACCTCAGCTGAAAAATAACTAAACTAGAAACAAGCCGCTGCACCACGGATGTGACATGACATTTGATGGCTAGTTTTGGAATGCTTCTTACCTGATTTTTCATTATAATCTAAATATGGTTTTTAAAATGGGGGCCAACTTGGCCACTTTAGGTTATTAGAATCAAAACAAGATATTTGAGGGCTAGTGAGGTGATTCAGTGGGGAAGGACATTTGTTGTCAAAGCTGAGTTGGGAAAAGAGAACCAGCTTTTTCAAGTTGTCTTCTGACTCCCATGCATGTGCCATGACATGAATGTAGGGGTAGACAAACACACATAAATGTAAGTTTTTTAAATAGTTGTTTTTAGGCCATGAGATGGTCCATTAGTAAAAGAAAAGGCCCTTAACACCAAACCTGACGACCTGAGCTCAGTCCCTGGGACCCACATGGTGGAAGAAAGAACTGTGAACTCCTAAAAGTTATGCACCAATCCACCCAACTCCACACATGAACTGTGTAATGTATGTCCACACTGGAATGCACAGGTGTGCACACAAACTAAAACATAGTAAAAACAAACATAACTTGTTTTCTTTTTTTTTTTTCTTCTGGTGGCCATTAAGTTTAAGGGATTTTTACATTTTCTGCATCATTTTACATTTGGTAAAGTTGTAATTAGTTAAGATTTTCAGATATGAGTAACTACAAGATGTGACTGTGTTGCCAGGCAATGGTAGCACATGCCTTTAATCCCAGCACTTGGGAGGCGGAGATAGGTGGATCTCTGTAAATTCAAGGTCAACCTGACCTATGGAGTAAGTTCCAGGATGGCCAGGGCTGTAACACAAAGAAACCCTATCTTGAAAAAAAGGGGAAAAAAAAAGTGGCTATGATAGAAAACGAAAATATGGAAATCTAAAATGTTTACTGTTTTTCAACAAAATTTGTTCTTAGGATGATCAAAAGGCAGAAAATGACATGGCAATGAAACGAGCAGCTTTGTTGGAGAAACGTTTAAGGAGGGAGAAAGAAACTCAGCTTCGGAAGCAACAGCTGGAAGCGGAAATGGAGCATAAGAAAGAGGAGACAAGGTAAGGATGCTGCTGCCCAGGTCTACATCTTGGCGTCCGTGCTCAAGGACTTCTTCGAGAGATCTGCAAGTGTGCCCTAGGGGCAGTTCCATAGCTGCGTGTTATTAACAGTCTTCAGATGTCCCGTGGGCAGTGGAAGGCAACTGGATCCTTGCTGCCTTTGGGTGGTTTTTAGAAGTTCAAAGTATTCATTTTGCTTGTCAGAGTAAAGTTCTCTGTGATTAATGTTTAAAGAACATTAAATTAACTTCACTGAGAAACCTACACACGCGCACGCACATACACAAAGATGACCAAAATTGTAAATGTTCTCAAGTACATTTTAAGCGAACTATATTTTCTCCCAAGGTTCTGAGATATAGTAACTTTCTTTTTCTCCTATCAAACATGTAACTCTAGTGTCATTTGTATTTGGTATACAAAATAATCAATTCAGCCATTTGGTTTTTTAGGCGTAAGACTGAGGAAGAACGTCAGAAGAAAGAAGATGAGCGAGCACGCAGAGAGTTTATTAGGCAGGAATACATGAGGCGAAAACAGCTGAAGCTAATGGAAGACATGGACACAGTAATCAAGCCTCGTCCTCAGGTGGCAAAACAGAAAAAACAGCGGCCAAAATCTATTCACAGAGATCATATTGAGTCCCCCAAAACACCAATCAAAGGCCCTCCAGGTAACACCAGTTACTTATAAGGAGGTCTGTTCATAAACACCAGCTTCATTTGTTGTACTAACTTGACATTGCCTCGGTAATACTAAATTGGATACACAGTTTGAGGTGATGCATGGCCTTATTTGGAAAGCCAAATTAAACAAAGGAAATTTTTATTTAATCTAGGTGCGATATATGTGCATGCATATATTTAGTAGCTCAAATGTGGAATGCTAAAAATGTAATTTAAATACTAACTTATGAGAAAATTCTGTCTACAGATGTAATGTCCTTGAATTGTCAGTTACCATATCTGTCTCCCCCTTTTTTTCCACTCTTAAGACAGGTCTCATATAGCTCACGCTAACCTGAAATTCGCTATATAGCTAAGGATAACCTTGCACTCTGATCCTCTTGCCCCTGCCTTGTAAGTGCTGGAGTTACAGGCATGTACTAGTGCCCCTCTAATGTAGTGTTGGGGTTGTAAGTGCTGGAGTTATAGGCATGTACTAGTGCCCCTCTAATGTAGTGTTGGGGTTGTAAGTGCTGAAATTACAGGCATGTACTAGTGCCCCTCTAATGTAGTGTTGGGGTTGTAAGTGCTGGAGTTACAGGCATGCACTAGTGCCCCTCTAATGTAGTGTTGGGGTTGTAAGTGCTGGAGTTACAGGCATGCACTAGTGCCCCTCTAATGTAGTGTTGGGGTTGAGTCCAGGGCTTTGTTCTTGATAGGCAAATGCTCTCCCAACAGCACCATAGCCCCTAACGCATTAACTGCTGTCTTAGAATAAATGTTATGTGTGTAAAATGTGTAAGAAACGTGCCTGTATTTTTTGTTGCCATTGTTCTGGAGCTTCTGGGTGAAAGATTAAATCCAGGACATCGCACATGAGATAGACGAACTCTCCCATTGACTATATCCCTGACCCTTGTTATCTGGACAATAAGAACATCAGGTCAAGATTTCAGAGGTTTCCCCCCCCCTTAAGATAGAAAGAGTCAAAAATCCAAAATTATAATTTTTTGATATTGAGAAAATCTATTTTTTAAATTCAGCTGCATAGTTTTTAAACCATTTTATTTAAAGTAGTGCCTTGGAAAATTTCCGACAGTTCCTATAGTTAGAGCTAAGGATAAAAGTAGAGGGTAGAGCCCTTGCCTGACATGCTTGAGGCTCTAGATCTATCCTTAGCACTTCAAAACTAAACGGAAACTCCTGTAGCTAGTCTGAGTCCTAGAGTTAACAACCTAAAATTCACTGTTGCTAGGCAGTGAAGCTTCTGCTTGTACGCTTGGATTCTAGCACAAGCTGGCCTACAGCTAGCAGTTGTGCTTCAGTATTCCCTTCAATATCTGAGGCTGTAGGAGTGAGCCTGGTTTGGTGAAACTCTTTGACAATATAATACTGAAGAGATGGCTGTGACTAGCGAGATAGCTCAATGGTTAAGAGCACTTTCTGCTCTTACAGAGGATTAGGGCTCAGTTCCCAGAACCCACATAATGGTTCACAACCATCCGTAACTCCAGTTCCAGGGGATCCAGCACCCTCTTCTAGCATCAGCAAGCACGAGGCATGCAGGCAGGACACACACATACATTCAGGCAAAAATTAATATGCATGTAAAATAAAAATAGGTTCAAACAAAAACATTGAGAGAAATTTTAAGTTAATTTTGCATTTAGAAAGTAGATATTGCAAGATACATGTTTCTTCTTGAAAACCCTGATCACAGTATTAGGTCTCCTGTTAACAACTTTACTTTTGGGACAGCAAGTTAGTTTTATTGTAGCCTAAAACTTGATTCTTAGATTAAATTATTTCTATATGCATGCACCATATTATGTGCTTAGATTCAAAGTGAAAAAGAAAAGAAATTAGCCCAATTATCATTGCTGGTGTTTTCTAATGGACAGACTTTTCTAGTTTCTTCTTTTACATTTACAATTTTGTTTCTGTTCAGGATCACGAATTTACCGTGTTTTTTCAGTCTCTAGCCTCTCTTTGGCATCGCTGAACACAGGTGATAACGACAGCGTTCACTCAGGCAAGAGGACACCAAGGTGAGCCCTGAGCTTCTGAATTTTTTTTTTTTATAGAAAAGAATGTGATACTTGCAATTATTTAAAACTTTAAATAAAAATTAGAGTTATTTTATATTTTATAACAAATGAAACATCACAGATTTTTAGTTTAGCTGTGGTGGTACATGCCTTTAATTCCAGCACTCAGGAGGCAGAGGCAGGCTGATATCTGTGAGTTTCAGGCCAGGCAGGGCTACACAGAGAAACCCTGTCTTGGAAAAACAAAAAAGAAACAAAAAAACTTTCTGTTAAAATGATATGAAATAGAGCCACTAAGATGACCCAGTGGGTAAAGGCACTTGCTGCCACCCCTGATGACCTGAGTTTAATCCCTGAGACCCACACGGTGGAAGAGAACTGCCTCCAGTAAGTTGTCCTCTGACCTTCTGCATGAAGTGGTACAAGTGTGCACACATGCAAACATAAACACACATACACACACACAGCGTGCACATACAATTAGTAAATAAATCAATAAATACAGTGATTATAGTAAATAATCTATTTTTCCATCTCTTTTAGAATTTGAGTTACTAACATTAATACTTTTATAAGCTGTAAATACTAATAGTAACTATATGCAAATAGTTGCTAATATGACTATAATTAAATAATAGAAAGAGAAAAATAACAGTAACATTAGAATAACCCCAAAAGTAGTTTGCTTGCTTGGATTTCACATTCTGGAGCCTTTGTACCTAACACACGGATTATAAGATCTCTTGGACTCCTTCTCTGGCATATAGACTAGATAGAATCAGTGTCATCGTGAACTAGAAGACCCATATCTGTTGTGGAACTGTCTTTGTACGCTGTAAATATGTATTGCTCTCATTGTTAGTAAAAAGCTGATTGGCTGATATCTAAGCAGCAAGAGATTGGACAAGATGGCCTGATAAAGCCATCTTGCTGGATAGAGAGGAAGGGCAGAGTAAGAGGAGCCAAATGCAGAACGAGTCGGACACACAAAATGGGATAGAAGTAAAAGCCACGAGCAGCACATAGAATAATAGAAATGGGTTATGTTGTGAGAGGTAGTTAGGCCTGAACTATCAGTCGAGCATTTATAATTAATATTAAGCCTCTTTTTGGTTATTTTGGAGCTGGCGGTTGGGACAGGAAAACTGCCCCCACACATCAACAAAGAGTGCATCTCTGGCTCTCAGAATCTCGGACTTGCCATTGTCTTACCATTCTTGTGCAAGTTGCCAGTTTTCATATGTAAAAAGTTCATCCCAGCAGTATTTATAATGTGCCATATAGAAGATATAGTATTAGCACTACCTCGTTCTTAAAGCTGTAGTTTGTTTTGCTTTATACTTTCACATACAGCCTCAGAAACCCAAGCATTTGAGACATAAAACTTAAGTTATTCATGTTTAGGTCAGAGTCTGTAGAAGGCTTCTTGTCTCCAAGTCGCTGTGGCAGTCGAAATGGTGAGAAAGACTGGGAAAATGCATCAACAACTTCTTCCGTGGCTTCTGGAACAGAATACACAGGTTAGTGTGAACATCTCAGGGTAGTGTTTTAATTGAATGCACTAATGAGAACAGGTGTATGGTTCAGTAGAGGAGTTACTGAGCTGGGTGGTGGCGCACACCTTTAACCCTGGCACTCAGGACGCAGAGGCAGGGGATCTCCGTAAGTTTGAGGCCAGCCTGGTCTACAGAGAGAGTTCCAGGACAGCTACACAGAAAAACTCTGTCTCGATAAAGCAAAAATACAAACAACAAAAAGAAAGTTACTGGTTCACCTCGTGGTGTAAACACAGTGTATGTTATAGTAAGGAAAGTGGCCACTCTGAGGTGCCAGCCATTCAGTGATACGGCCCCACTGAGGCAGTATTCACCCCTGGCAAATAAGGTAGGTTTCTAAGCAAAACTAAAGGTATCACTTAGCTCCATTTGCCTTAATATTACTGACCATTTCTCTGTGATAATTGGGGTTCAAAGAGACCTTAGAAAAGCTTTTTCAAGAAAACATTGTTCCTCATAAATATGTGAAGGAGATTCTATCCCTAAAGGCTCCCCAACTCCCCCTAACATTGGGGCTTCAGTTATAACCAGCCTGGGTAACTTAATGAGACTCTGTCTCAAAATAAGACATAAAGGCTGGGGATATATCTAACTGGTGATGTGTTTGCCTAACACGCCTGCGGGCCTGAGTTCAGTCCCTAGCACCACAGCCATAGCAGTGATGGTAACAGTAGTGTTAGGGAACCTAGAGGTCAGAAGAATGCATCAGATCTGGAAGGGTGTCTGTCCGCTCATACCCCGTTCCCTCCGGGTCCTCTTTCAGCCTTTGTGTGAGTGGACATGATTGAATAAAATCAAATCAAAGAACAGAAAGTGAGAAGACATCTAGAGACAAGGAACAGTAGAGGGTATGAGGAAAAGGTGGCAGGTTGAGAGGTGAACCGTGACAACAGAGAAGAGAGTGGTGTGTGCGGAAGAGCGGGAGGAGCTGGGTCCCGGTGCCTGTGTATTTACTTTCCTGCTTCCCCGTCTTCTCTTTATTCTATAGCTTTGGTATAACCTCCTATGATCAATTTGACCACCTTTTAAAAATTTATTTATATGTATGAGTGTTTTGCCTGCATATGTCTGTTCCCCTCTTGCATACTTGGGGTTTGCATCAGGAGGACATCAGATCCTCTGGGACTAGAGTTAGAGATGGTGTGAGCCACTGTGCAGGTGCTAGGAATCAAACCCAGATACTTTGGATAAGCAAGCAGCCAGTGTTCTTGACCACTGAGCCATCTCTCCAGCCTCCGGCTGGCAGCCTCTAGTGTGAGAATGGAGAGTATTTCCCTGGTCCTCTGTCTGCCTGTTTGTAAAGTTGAGCACTCTGAAAAGGATGGTTTTCTCCATTTTTGTGTGTACATGCAGAGCCAGAAGGGGTGTGTGTGTATGTGTGTGTTGCTTTTCGATTTTTTTTTTTTTTTGAGATAGAAGGGATTGTGCTTTAATGGCAGTCGGGAAAGGAGAACAAAAATAGTAATTCTGGGGGGCACTGGGGTTGCCCAGGCCAGCTGGGCCAAGGGGGCTGGCTTCTTGTCTTGAGAGCTGGTGTATGCCTGGCTGGAGTCCCATGACTGATGCCTCTTGGGGAGAGGAGGGAAGAGACGGCTCAGAAGTCTATGGACTGCCTTTCGTTTTCGATTTTTAAACAGAGTCTCAGTATGTACCTCAGGTTGGTCTTTTGTTTTTGTTTTGTTTTTCGAGACAGGGTTTCTCTGGCAGCTTTGGAGTCTGTCCTGGAACTAACTCTTGTAGACCTCAGGTTGGTCTTGAACTCAGATATCCACCTACCTCTGTTTCCTGAGAACTGGGATTAAAGGCGTGTGCCACCACTCCCAGCTGTGTGTGTTTTTGAAATGGAGTTTCTTTCATTTGCCTGTCTCTACCTCACCAGCACCCCTCCCCCTTTAATATAATGTCTTTTCTGGGGGTTAAACTCATATCCTTGTGCTTGCAAGACAAGCACTTACTGAGATATCTCCCAAGACTACTTTTTCTTGCAAGCTAAAGCTAAATATGGTAGCTTATACCAGTAACCCCAACACTTGTAAGACTGAGGGAAGAAGATGGCCACGAATTTGAGGCCAGCCTAGATTACATACTTATTTCCAGGTCACTCGAGGCTTACAGAGTGAGACACTGTCTCAAGAATAGAAGAGGAAAAAAACGTCCATAAGAAGCTTTCAGAATTTGGTTTTTAAAAATGACTCTTGGACGGACCCTTTGTATGTTAAGCTCAACAGTCAGTAATCTAGACTGCCTGGACAGGTTGAGGAGATAGTGTAAGTTACGTTATTCCCAGCACTGCCTTCATGGGACAGTGAAACAAAGCCACAAAGACATTCTCCAAATTTGTCCTTTTATGAGTAAAATAATGTTGTGACTAGAGTGTACCCCCTAAAAAGATCATAAGAGCTGGACATGGCAGCACACACCTTTAATCCCGGCACTTGGAGGCAGAGGCAGGTGGATCTCTGTGAGTTCGAGGCCAACCTGGTCTACAACAGGCGTTCCAGGATGGACAAGGCTGCATAGTGGACCCTGTCTCAAAAAAAGAAGAGGGGGGAAAAAGTTCATAAGAAGCTTCAAGTCCAGAATTTGGTTTCCTCATGTAGTGACATCAGTGTAGGAGTAGTCACATCGTGGGAAACTGGTGTGTTTCTGTCTGGAGATGTTATTTCTGTAACTGTTGTCAATGAATACTACAGGACCAAAGCTCTACAAGGAACCGAGTGCAAAATCCAATAAGCACATAATCCAGAATGCATTAGCTCACTGCTGTTTGGCTGGAAAAGTAAATGAAGGTCAGAAGAAAAAAATACTAGAGGTAAGTGTGTTCTTATGAAAATTAAATTTAGAATCTCAGAACTTTAGTTTAGGATCAGTGCAAGGATCTTCTGGTGGGTCGCTGGCATCTCAGCATGTAAGGGTCTGTAGTGATCTCTCAGAGAGTTCTGGAAGACCTAAAGGGTTAATTAAAGGCTAAGTAGAGACTTGAGAATTTTTGGTAGAATACAGTGGCAAAGTGCCTGCTTAGCACATGTAAAGGATCCCTAGGATGCCAAAATATTAACATAAAATTTTATTTTAAAATGTCATAAATTTTAACCAAGAAATATTAACAATTATAGAAACATCAATAAAATGTTACAGATTTATTGTTATCTTGTTTTTTGTTTTCTATTCTAAAGGAAATGGAGAAGTCAGATGCCAACAACTTCCTAATCTTGTTCCGGGACTCAGGCTGCCAGTTCAGGTCTTTGTATACTTACTGCCCAGAAACTGAAGAAATCAATAAACTGACTGGGATAGGCCCTAAATCTATCACTAAAAAGATGATTGAGGGACTTTACAAGTACAATTCTGACAGGAAGCAGTTTAGCCACATACCTGCTAAAACTTTATCCGCCAGTGTGGATGCGATCACCATTCACAGCCACTTATGGCAGACCAAAAGACCAGTCACCCCCAAAAAACTCTTACCTACTAAAGCATAGGCGGCGGGGGATGCTCGCTTCAGAACCTTTGCAGTAGATTTGTACTTCATCTTTCCTGCCTATAGAAAATCTTTCTAATTGCCAACAAGATTTTTATCAATTAAAACTGGACCTTTACTCTGTTGTTGTGAACAACTGGAATGTAAACAGTGTTGTGGAGTGAGAAGATTCTTACTAGGGGAGGAGGCCAAGAGATGAAGGAAGTGTCTTGATTCACAAACAGAGGTTCGTATGTCACCAGGTTCGCCTGCCTGGTGTCAGAGACCTTGAAGCACTGAATTCTCATGGGCACAGTGGGACATAGGCTTGAAATGTGGCTAGATGACAAATTGTGTATATTTTTTTTAACCCTATACTCTGTGTGCACATCTTCAGATGGTTTTGTTGCTGTTGTTACTCTTCTCTCTCCGGGGGCTTCTTCTAAGCTGCCTTTGTGTGTTTCATGTGGAGATCATGAAAGTAGAAAGTTCACATTGAGAAGTAACTTGCACCTTTCTTATGATGTTAAAAGAAACACTAGTGTTATGTTTTACAATAGCCCTCATGTTTAATGGTGTTACATTCTGTATTTATTACTCACACAAGTATTAACATTCTCTGTTGAATAAGGAGGTGTAAAAGCTGCTCCTGGGCTCCCTGCAGACCACACAGAGCGTCTTTTGGGAGCTGCTGATTCAATCAGTATGTTTTACATCACTTCTGGCCAACTCAGAATAATTCAGGTTGTGCTTTTAACAACAACAAAACACTTTCTATTTCTTTTAAAGTCACTTTATAAGCTGGCAGAAGTGAGTAACACTTGAGTGTCGCCTTTCAGTATGAAAATGTAAGGCTTCCCGGGCCAGTCTCAGGAAGCCTTTATATTTATAACCGATATAGAAACTATATTTAGAATTTTTAAACATGTACAAAGGGCTACATTTTGATTTGAAAGTAGCTTCATGTTATTTTAGTTTACTGGGTTTCCTTTTTTTTAATCCCTTTCCAGTGGAACAGCTTAGGTTAAGGACACACTTGAAGTCTCCTCTACACTATCTTCGTTCTTTAGCAAGTATACCAGAGGGTTAGTTGGGGAAAACTTCATTCTCAGGAAAAGACTTGAATGATTGATTATGTGACCCTGTTATGTTTCAGTGTTGTGACAGCTGTGTACACTGGGGGGCGGGGGACATAGCATTTATGTGAGAGAGTAGTTTGTTTTCTTTCATGGATGTAGAGATGAAAATATGTACATTTCTCTAATTGAGTTGTTTAGAGAGAGAACTCATGTCTCATGTGATGTATTTACTTATTTAAAAAGAAGAATGGAATGGGATGTCCCTGAGCTGTACTTTACTATTATTATAAGGCTTTTAGGTATCAGTGCGTCTGGGTTTTCAACATTTTCTCAAATGCTGTTAATATTTTACTGTAATTTATGTTCTTATATTTATGTATATTTGTTAAAACTGTAAAAAAAATTTTCATGAATTTTTTCCCAGAACCTGTGCAAAATGTATGTGTAGCTCAAAACTATTTGTGATTTACTGCTTGCATGTAAGAGACCAGGATATGTAACTCTTATATTTTAAATGTATACATATATGTATATATGAATATTAAAAATGGGGAATTTCACATTTTACCTTTCAGACACCAATTTTTATCACAATTAGAAGGAAATGGTCAAACAGATATATCCTTAGGATAAGACTAGTCTAAAGATTATGAACAAACCTAATCAAAACAAGATGGTAGTAGACAAAGGAATTTAATAAACATTTTATATGACTAAACATGGCCTTTCCCTATCAAAGCAGTCTTCTTGCTATCATCTGAGTATTAAATAAAAGTTAGATGCAAGACAGTGGAAGAACTAATGAACACTAAACACACCTGTCTCTGCTCTTAAATTGTATATCCAGCAACTGAACTGAATGTCTAGTGTCTAAAGGTAGGGTGTGATATTGCCATGAAGCTCATTGCTCTCAGTATATTTTACTTTATTAGTGCAAGAGGAATACAGATATATTTCTTTAGTCTGCAGATTTTTTATTATGGTGCAGCTTTTTAAATTATGTTCTAAAATTACACAAATGAAAATATGCCGTTCCATAAAGTTTGGCGATTTCCATCGACCTTATTGAAACACAAGTGTTGTCATTGTTGGAGGTCAAGTCACCATGACAAGTGTTCAGTTTAAATTGCCAAATCCTTGTCATGGTAAGCAGTGTGGCCTGTCAACTTCTGCTACTTAATACAACTTCTCAAGTTTTTAATTCCTCTCAGTTTCTCAGCTTTATTTTTGGAGGACTGTTACAGTTTTTTATTTGGCTGTTTAAAGCCAAAGTCATCTTTCTCGGCGTGACTTCATGGACACTGTTGGGCAATGTGCAGTGTGTAGTGTGCACTGCGGACGATGCGTGCTGTCGATGCTGTCAGACTTGCTAGTTCCTGGTACAGTGTAGTCCCCTTTCATTTGAATAAAAGCATGGCACCAGATGACTCTGACTCTTCAGTAAAGTGTGTGTCTTGTCTTTGGGAAAATTATCTGCACTTGGGAGGCTGCATCACAGTTTTCCCGTCTCTTAGCCTGTGTCTAAATAAAACGATTTGACTATTTACTTCTAAGTAATCTTCATGCATAATTATGTGCCTGAAGAATGCTTGGGCATTGGCATGAGCTCCACTTTTTTGTAAGGTACTCATTCCTGAGAGTACAGCTACACTCTCACAATATTCCCCAACATTTTAATTTTCCAGAGTCAGAAATATCTGATCCTAAAAATTTGGTGTATCACAGAAATATACATAAGCCATGGTGCTTCCCCCTCTCCTGGTGAACATTGCTGAGGTAGAGGAAGCTACTCCACAATGAATAGAAACACACATCTTTATTTCTGACCTCTACACAGAGATAATGAAGAGTTAAAATCTAATGAATCAAACAGCTGCAAACCTGACTTAGGAACCAGGAATTGGGGTGGGGAAGAATCTGAAATGAGTGAAACTTCGTCATCCCATAGAAACAATGCTACTGAAAAACCAGATCTGTGCCTTCCGAATGACACTTCCTCTTTTAGAAATCAGATGAGGGGGTTTTGTATAATTTCATGGAGGATGGGGAAGTACACGTCAGAGTTGCTTCTCAAATAGGAAACTCAATCACCTGTGTGCAGCTTCCTAAAAGACACCAAACCTTAATGTCACCGCTGCACATAAGGTGTTCATCTTCAGGTGCCTGATATTTGTGTTGTAAAATAAAGGAGGGGCTAGAGAGATGGCTCGCTAGTTAAAAGGCTCTAGCTGCTCTACCCGAGGACCTGGGTTCAATTCCCAGCACCCATGTGGTAGCTCACCATTGTCTGTCTGTGATCCCAGTTAAAGAGACTCTGATGCTTCCTGGCCTCTGGACACCAAAAGCACCTACCAACTGATAGAGGAGCTAATGAACTGAAGACATGGTTCTCAGAAAACAGTGGTCAGTAAGTGTGCCTCGTTGTTTACTGTCCTTATCCAGAACTAAGATTGTCTCCCACTAATCAGAATCGCTGTCGTGGAAAAGCAAACTACAGCAAATGCTGGGCTAATGCCTTCAAAGGCTCTTACTCCTTCCTTTCCTATAGCAGATGAACCTTAATCTCAGGCAGCCTCCAAAACCTTGTATGTTCCTCATCCTCTCTGCTCCCGACTGGTGGCCAGGCACTTACATGCTTGGCGCGGTAGTTCATCATGTCATCCTCAGTGGTCAGAACCATGACTGTAAACATCAGTTCACACAACAGGCACTAAAAGGCCTCACAGGCTCACCCAGCTCACCTTTAAGTGTGGCCGAACCATAGGGAAATATCTGTAGTCACACCAAAATGAAGACATTCCAAGCTATCACAACACTGGTTGGGGTGTGGGGTTTGAACCATGAGAACTCCATGTTCATTTTATTGTTCGGCGTTGTATTTTGAACTACATGGGGAACTAGAGAGCCAAGGTGATCATCTCAGTGCTTGGTTGAACCACTTAGAATTTTCGTTTGTCCACACATCTTGAGGAACACTTAAGTTTGCTTTGGCCTCAATACAAGGCAGGATATCACAGTCTGCCTTTTATCAAGGTCACTGGTGCAGGATGGCTGATCTCTAATAAGAGTTCCCTGTTTGAGAGGAAGCCCCGAGTACCATCCTGTATGTCTTTTGAGTTCCCAGATTATAGCCTTGCCCAGAAGCAGGAAGGGGCTGTTTATGAAGTCCCAAACTGAAAGTGACTAGAATTGGTTTTTCTGAATGGCAGAACCTAGTGCTGATGAGCTTTGCAAGTAGCTAGAAACCTGCACTGACCTTTGAACTCACTGGAAAGTCATGGCAGACAGGTAGTAAGTAGCTTGGCAGCTTCTGAGGGCACAATGCCATCAAAAGAAAACAGGATTTCCTCTCCAAATAAATTCTGCAAGTTCTGGGGGCTCTTTTTATATAGAGGGACTTACCTGCTGCTTCTCTTTAAATTTTCTGTTTCTTTAAACCTTTTTTAAAAAAATTGCAGAAAGACAGTATCACTTTCCTTGAAAGCTGTCTTCCTCCCATGTCTCCAGTTCTGCCCCTGCTCTTCTCCCCCATGTCCTCCAAGGGCCACCAAAGATATTTGGGGTAGATCTAGCCCTGGGACAATCACCCAGCTGCAGGCTACAAGGCTTTCACTTTGACTCATCCCCTAGGCTAGAGCCCAGTGCTCATGTCTTATTCCGTCCATTTCCAGCTACCCCACCCCACGTTTAGTACCTGAAAGTTTCTAAAATAACTGAACATTTGAGATGTTCAGTGTGGAGGGTGGGGCCCTTGTCTGTAAGTGGCAGCCATCTCAGGTGGTGAGGCATCAGGGCCAACCCGAGTGGCCTTTGTCTATCCTGTGCTCCTCAGTAAACACACCAACAAAGGACCGAGGCCAATAATGAGTAGAAGATACATCAATGGGACTTTGCTTGGCTCTACCCTTGAAATTCAGACACTAACTTCCTTGTCAACTGCCCAACTTGGTAGAGTGCAAGTTGTGTTTCAATCCTTCTAGCAGTTTCTCTTTGTCATCCATCTTTATCTCTTCATCATGGCCCTGAGGGATTCATCAGGACGATGTCAGGTACCATGAACTGTGGTTGTCAAGTCTTGAAGATTCCTGGGTGAGGTCTCTGTACATTCCTAGTGCTGTGTGCGTAGAGAATGCTCTCCTGGAAGGGTGAAAGCACTTGCAGCAGGAGAGCCACAGACGAGGGCCCCTGGTGATGGTACCACCAAGCAATACAACCAACCTCATGGCTCACAGCCACCTAGAGCTCCAGTTCCAGGGGATCCAACATCTGGTCTCCATGGGCACCAGGTACATAGGGTGATGCACATACATAAAGGCACTCATACATACCCTTAATAAGTCTTTACAATAACAGCCATAGAACTCGGGGTTCACACCTCATGTCGTAACATTTATTGTCGCTGTGACAAAATTTCTGACAGAGCAACTTAAAGGAGAAAGGATCTGTTTTAGGCTCGCTGTTGGAGAGGGCACAGTCCACCACAGCCCAAGAGAGTGTGATGGAATTTATTCACAGAGGTAGGAGTAGGCTGAGGTAGGATACCACAAGATCCTCCCCTACAACCCCACATCTACCAGCTAAATCCTACGTCCAGAGGGTTCCACAGCTTTCCAAGACAATGCCACTAACTGGAGCCCAAGTATTGATATATGCGTGCTTTCACATTCAAACCATAACACATAATCAAAGGGAAAGTAACCTTCTTAACCAAAAATGATAAATCTGACTGAAACTATAAAAACTTCTTCTTTTTTTGGTTTTTTGAGACAGGGTTTCTCTGTGGCTTTGGAGCCTGCGCTGGAACTCGCTCTTGTAGACCAGGCTGGCCTCGAACTCACAAAGATCTGCCTGTCTCGGTGCTGGGATTAAAGGTGTGCAGCACCACTGCCCANGCAGGCGGATCTCTGTGAGTTCGAGACCAGCCTGGTCTACAAGAGCTAGTTCCAGGACAGGCTCCAAAGCTACAGAGAAACCCTATCTCGAAAACAAACAAACAAAAAACAAAAAAAACAAAAACAACCCAAAACCTCCTCAAGTGCGGTCACGTGCATGTGGTGATACTGTACTCATGTGGTGTTTGGCTTTTGTTTTTATGTGTATGGTGTTTTGCCTGCACGTGTGTGCGCACACCACCTGTGTGTTTGCTGCCTGAGGAGGTCAGAAGAGGATGTCAGACCCCTCAGCACAGGTGGTGGTCAGCGGCCGTGTGTATGTGTGTGTGTGTGTGTGTGTTGAGAATTGAACCCAGGTCCCCTGCAAGAGCCGAGACTGTTTCTCAACCTCTGAGCGACCTTTCCAGCCCCGGTGGCGTTCAGCCTTTTCCTTTGCCCTGCACTCTACGTTTTTGTATCTCAATATAGATTTCACCCTGAGAGCTTTATTCTGTGGAGAGGCCATTGTATGGCTAACCATCCTTCTTTTCTGCTCATGAGATTTTTCTCTTACTAGCATGCTTGGCATGAATATCTTTCCCCTCCAGTTAGGGACTTACTGCCACCCCTTGCCTGGGCTCGTCCCCTTTGTCACTGTATCACCCAGAAGACAGAACTCTCAGCAGCAGGGACCAGGGACTGGCGGAAACACATCATGAAAGCATGCTGACAAGCAGCATAGTGCGCTAATGCAAGCAGCGGTGACATTCACAACTTCTGCTGCCACTGCCTGGGTGCAAGCCCCAGCTGCATCTCACAGTCTTGGTGACTTTGGCTACGTTAGCCACTCTCTTCTGTGCCACAGTCACCACCTGTAAACCAGGGCTAGTACAGCTATCTTATAGGGTGGATGACGGGGTAAATGTGTTGCTATGTGGAGAGTTCAGGATTCGCCTGAACACAGGAAGCATTGTATGCGCTGTAATTACCACTAGTAAACAACAGGACATTTGCTAAGTGGCACTGAATGCTACTCTGGTTCTGGATATTGCCTCTCAAATTCACTGAGTGAATGAAACTCTTATTTTGTAATTTCGTGTTCCAGTAAGCAAGGCCATGGGGCTCCTGCAGTGAGTGACACAGACTCCCAATTCTACCAAACGACGGTTGATAATTTAAGTCTCCATCCCGTTCACAAAAAGACAGAAAATGTGGAGTTAGGGGTATAAAAGGGGAAAATAAAAGCCTGCTGGCCCTTAGCTATCCCACTGAAGCTAAACATTATGTGATGAATCTGTACTGTGACTTTGTGTTTCCTGGGTTTCTAGAGTGTGACTGGTCAGTGTGTCCCTGGGTGTAAGCCTGGGAGTAGACCAAGGACACTTTGTCTCCCTGGGCTCAAAGTTTCCTTCCAGAGGTTACAGAGATCACTCAGCAGTTAGGAGCACTCACACTGTCCAGGCCCAGAAAGACAAATATAATATGTACTCACTCAACAGTGGCTTTTATTTTATTTTATTTTTGGTTTTTCGAGACAGGGTTTCTCTGTAGCTTTGGAGCCTGTCCTGGAACTAGCTCTTGTAGACCAGGCTGGCCTCGAACTCACAAAGATCCGCCTGCCTCTGCCTCCCGAGTGCTGGGATT